>VWZW01004724.1:70759-99001 GCA_013397115.1 Edolisoma coerulescens | reverse complement strand
GTGCCCTGTGCCCTGAGCCCTGTGCCGCTGTGCCCTGTGCCGCTGTGCCCTGTGCCCTGTGTGGCTGTGCTCTGTGCCCCGTGCCGCTGTGCCCTGTGCCCTGTGCCCAGCCTGCCCGAGCGAAGGCAGCACTGCTGCAGACACCCCCACATCGGGGGCTGCCACACCCCAGCAGCACCGGGCAGTGTGTCCAGGGACACTGAGCAAGGACATCTCTTACTGGCAGATTGTTTGGTTTGGTTGTGCTGGGTTGTGTCTCCTCTTCACCATCTTCTGTCTCCCGAGGATTGCCTCCAAATAGTGCAAAACTGTAAACTACCTTAACAAAAAGCAAGCAAAAATGGGAAAGCCAGGAAATAAAAATATATCCATTGTAGTAGAGAGGTGTCAAGTTGCTGAATATGCCACAAAGATTAATTTAAATGCTGGGAGGCACACAAGTTGCCTGAAGCCATTGCTCCTCACTGCAAGGAGCTCGCCTCCTCTTTCCCCTTTCTCACACTGCCTCCCAATATGCTTGTCCGTGAATGGGTGAGGAGCTTTGGAAGTATAATTTCTAGCAGGCTAATTCAAGATTTCAACAAAGAATTTAGCCCCAATGTTCTGGGTCAGGTGATACTCATTTTTCCTATTTAGCTTTGGGAAGCAGAAGAATTAATCAGGCTGTAAGCACACTGATGCAAAAAAGGCTGGAAAAAATTTAATAAAAGCTACAGTGTTAACAAATCCTGAACTAATGACCTTTGATATATGAAGCAAATGCTTCACCCACTAGCCTATACAAGGTTTCATTACCAGCCATGGGAATTTACAGGTGTTAAATTAGCTGCAAGATAGCTCCCATATTGTTGCCTGACTGCAATAGAACATATTGAAAAAGTTAATAAAGAATTGAGCATAGGAGCTGCAGGGTTCAAACAAAACCCACTTGCCAGTTCAGTCTGAGGTCTTCATCAAGCACAAGCCACGGTTTCGTGTGTAATTGTTCCTTCCCCTTCCCCAGGCTGCGGGACAGCATCCACCAGAGGGGCACCTACTGCCAGAGAAAGGCAACCCAGAGGCACCTGGAGCTGCCCTGGTCAGGTGTAATTGACACCTCCCCTCTTTTGGTTTTTATCCTTTTTACCACAATCAACCGATGAAAATTATTCTAAATGGGAAACCTGGAGTTCCTTTTCTGAATCTGTTGCCATCGATCTCTTGAGTAACTGTAGAGATTGAAAATGCTCCCAGACTTCCCAGTTAGCTGTGATCAAAGCACAGCCAACAGCATCATCCCTGCATTTTCCAGTCAGGTATTGAATCCCACACCAAAGGTATTCATGGGAATGGTCTCCCTTTGTCCACTCTTTAGAGTAGTAGAGCAGAGTAGAGTAGTTTCTTCTCTTGTAGATAAAATTATGTTTAAAAAGTGCAGTGTATTACACCTGGGGGCAGGCAGGAGAGGTGAAGGGAAGAAGGGGGTGGATTTTACATAAATGGGACTCTGAAATGTTACTGTCTAATTTTTTTTTCTTAAAACAAGATTTTGTGTATTCAGAAACCCCTTGGGATCACCAAACCCCCAGTTCAAACACTCAATTTCATCTAATAATATGCATAATTTAACAGCACCACATCTTTAATATACACCTCATAAATATTGAAAAACATGGGCTGATGGTGCCATCAGTGGCAGTGCAAATTGCAGTAAAAAGTGGGGGTGAAAAAGCAAAAACAGCCAGAGAAGGAGTTTCAGAAAGCCTTGTGAAAGCCCCATTGTGTGCTCAGAGCATCCCCAGGCCTGCCTGGAACCCAGACCGGGGGGTCACAGCCCAGTTTTTGTGGTGGGAGCAGGACACGGGGGGCAGCTCACACTTCCCAACAGACACCTGCTATGAGAAAGAAGGGTCAAACCAGGAGGCTTTGACTAAGCTGAACAGAAGAATCAAAGACGACAGAAGAAAGGCAAGGTAGGAAGAGTGGATCCACCTGGTTATTCATGTTTTTATGTGTGTGTGTGAGATCACTTCTCCTAAGGCTGGGTTTGCGCCCAGAGCTGGAGTGGCTTCACCACCAAGGGCAGGGCACTGCTCCAGTGGGGAATCAATCCCTCAGCTGAGCTCTGGGAATGCAGAGGGGATCACTGAAGCTCAGCTCTAACTTAGGTAGGTGAGGTCACAAGTGAAGGCAAAGGGCTGGGGCAGGAGAGGAGGGGGCAGCCCTGTCCACTTGCTGACATTTGGGTTGACAGACTTCAGACATTCTCCTTGGTGCTATGGAGAAGTCACATGTTGTTCCACAAATACAGCATTCGTTTTCCATAAACAACAGTCATACAATAATTTTAAAGCTAAATTAGCCCATGTGCATCATGCAATGTCCCCCTATAAAGAGGGGAAAATGTAACAGATGGGAAAATATAATAAAGTAATTTTATGACAGTTGTAATAAGCCAAGAAACTCTGAAATGGCAGCAGATAGAAAACAGAATTATAAAATACATGCATTGTTAGCTCTTTTCACTGGCACGGAGCTGGTCGGGGAAATCCGAAGACAATAACCAAAATTCCCAAACCCAGCAACCTTTGATTGCCCCCCCATGCCCCAGCTGCCCCCCAGGGGAGACAGCAGGGTGCCCCCGATGTGTGCGGGGTGCAGGGAAGGCAATAATGAACATCCAAACACTGCTTGCCCTCGGAGAGCTTCCAAGCATGGAGGAACTGTTCTGCATTTGCTATTTCCTGCTGCTCAGGGCTGCCTCGCTGACCCCTCTCCTGGTAAATGAAACACCTCTGGCAGCGCAGTGAGTTTGATTAAAACCCAGAAAATATAGGAGGTAAGACTTTTTCAATAACGCTCCCAAACTGCGCCTGATCCGATGGCCCAGAACGCACCGGAGCCAGGGAGGTGATCACGGAAGAGATGTGCGCTCTCCTCCTTGGCTTGCAGTGAAATCACCTCTGGAATGAATCTCAATTGTTTTTCTTAATCTTTCTCCTTTTTTTCTCTTTTGTTTTTAACAAAAGTTCTATATGGTTTTCTCTGGCGGTGTCTCCTGGGGGTTTGCTATTTCTCTGCTCTTTAGCACTGAATCACAGTATCTTACATTTATATGGTACCCAGAGGAACCCCAAGCATGCAGAAATTATAAGCCAAATTTTGCTCTTGGAAGCATGAGCTCAGCTCATACCAGAGTTAATGGGAGGTGAGCACAAACATCTAAAGGGAAGAATTTGCCCTTTCAGACAAAGAGGAATCGTTTCACCCACCGCTGCAGTGCAGCTGCCTGTGAGGCAAAACATGGCAAATGGTTAAAGGTTCAGACCTTGGAGGTGCTGATCTCTATCAGCTCTTGAAGACAACGAGACCTAAGGATAGTCAACACCCCAGCAGGGTGCTGAGCTGGGTTTCAATTGTCTCCAGGCACTGTCTCATCAATACACAACTTTCTTGGCTTTTATGGGCTAAAAATTAAAGGGCTTTTAAAATTAACTTTCTTTGTTTCTATTTTGAACCGACTTGGACTTTTCAACTTGAAACATTTCATTTCAGGGCTTTTTAAGGCCAAGATGTGCAGACTGGGAAGCCTGAATGGAGCCCTTGGGCACTGGTGCAGAAACCACCGTGGCAGGAAGCCGTGCTTGTTCTGGTTGCAGCTCTGATGGCAGAGTTATTTGCACATTCGGGAATTGTACACCAATTTGTTTTTCTTGCCCGAAAGACCCTCGGGTGGCACAGACAGTTCATTAGAGGGTGTTTAAGTTCCCTTCACTGGCACAAGCCAGGCTGCCAGGTTAGGTGACAGTGGCCTGTGGCACTCCCAGCTGCCTGAAGTACTCCCTGCCTTTCCTGCACTACCTGATGGCTCTGACAAGTGCTGAGACGGATGATGGCTTTAAATCCAGAGTCCAGCACACTGAGCAGCAAAGAAGAAACTCCCTTCCCATGCTCTTGTTTTCCTTTGGTTTTGCTAGCAATGGCTGAATTTCCAACTGCTCTGCCTGAGCTCTTTTTTGGATAACCCACCCCCAAGATGCAATCCAGATGCGTAGCCAAGTGCTTTAAACCTCTGAACTGACTAAACCAAGTTATATAAAATCCTCTGAGTTTGCAAAATTGGGTTGGGAGTCTCGAGAAAACAGGCGTGCTTAGGGGATTTCCAGCGCTTCCTCCTCCTCCTCCTCAGGCTGGCAGTATCACAGAGCAGCCTCTTCCCGTGGCGTTCTGGCACTCGGGGGCTCCATCCCAGCCAGAACAGTCATTTGCAAAGGTGCCCAAAGTTAAAAAAATTATGAGGAAAAAAAATATTATTTGGCCTCTTCAGAGCACAGAAGGCTTCTTTGAAGCACAGGACAAACTGATGGCTTATCACCCAGGCAGGTTCTGCTATCCCCGACTCCTTGGGTGATGGTTCAATCACAGACCTCTGTGGGGAGCCAAGCGCTGCAGGGACCTGAAAGTGAGTCCAGGAGGCTTTTTTTACTTCCTGTTTCACTACTGGGTGGGCTTTAACCAAAAGCTAAGAGCCATATTGAAGGAAAATTGGAGTAAGGACCAACTCTCACAAAAGTCCTTCTACTCTTCATTAGTGTAATTAACACCCTGAGGGCAAACCTAGGCTTTGGGAGCACCTGCAGGAAGCCTGGAGGTTGCGATTCATGGCCATTCAAATACCCAGTGGCATTTGCTAGGACGGTTTTGCACTTTGCTGAATGCAAACGTAGCTCCACTCGCGTTTCCAGAGGAGCTCCGCCTCTCTCCAAACTCACTGTTGTACTCCAAAACTCAGAATAAACCAGGAGCCAGATTACCTAATGAATAAAGGAGCTGCACCCACTCCGCATCCCCCTGTCTGGGCTCTGGGAGCACAAAATTCCCGGCCGTGTTTCGAGGGGAGATGTTCAAACCCGAGTGCTCTAAACTCCACTGGCCAGGACGTCTCAGCAGCGCCTGGTGAGGGCTCAGGAGCGCTGCCAAACCCGGGCGAATCCACGGCAACTCTTTCGGCTCGGCTGCTGCGGCTGCGAGGAGCGGGAGCGTGCGAGCCCGCACACACACGGGGCTGCTGCGGCTTGGCAGATGAGCCGCAGCTCATTAAGCCGCAATAACTCAATCACCCGCTATCACCCCGATCTCGAGTCTCCAACGCACTGGGGTGGTTTTTTCAAAGGCCGCGGTGTGCTCGCAGGTCCCAGGGGCAGCGATGGGGTTTGCAGGTGCTCCAGCGCCCTGAAGATCAAGGGNGGCCCGGGTTTGGATGAGGAAATGCAATACTTGCCCAAATCATGGGGGATGGGGCGGGGAGGGGACGGGAGGGGGAGCGCCTGACCTCGGTGTGACTCCGCGAACCCTAATGTCTATTTATCGTTGTCATTCTCGCTCTTTAGGCTTCCAAATGCAATGAACCAGTTTCCCTGAGATCATGTTTTAAATATACTGCCCCGGGGCTACTCTTTAAAATTCAAAACATTGGAGGACACACAGGGAGGGCGTTTCGAATCATTTTTGACAAGCAGAAATTCTCCTCGACAACCTGAAAGGTGAGCGCCGGGAAGCCCTGAACCCCACACACGGCGCAGCACAGCATCAGAACAAGACCACAAAAATGCAGTTTTCTTGTAAGACACTGCCTTTTCATCTGCACAATTTGCCAGCAAATCTGAACCACGTTGCCGAAGGTTTAGATGTTGGATAACCCCTCTGAAGGAGAGGGGGTGGCAGGGGAGATCTGCCGCGCACAGCCTGCTTCAGCAACTGCAGAGCTGAGCTCCAGAAAGACACAAAGCAAGCCAGGGAAGGGCTCAGCAGATGGACACTGTCCCTTCCGACCTCATGCACTGCCTGTCCAGTGTCTCAGATTCAAAGGAGCAGTCCAGGCAGATGGTGGGCTGTGCCCTCCCATCAGAGCTGCATCCCTCCCCGTTTGGGGCAAAGGCAAACTGGCACAGTTTAAAGCCATGATTTCAGAGCTCAGTCAAAGCTCTGAGTTTCTGCCAGCAGCCATCCCAGTGGATGAACCATATACCTTTAAGTGCTGCTCACTTGCCCTCTAAAAGGGAGAAAATAACTTAAAAAAAAAAAAAAAAGCTGTCAGGAGTTATATTACCTGCAACAGCTGAATTTAATTAGTACAGCAATCACAACAAATATTTAAAAGGTCTAAAAAGCTGTGAAGGGAAATTTTCTTTCCTAGCAGAGACCTGTGCCTCGCGTGCTCCATGCAGGACAGAGCTGCCATGAATGACTCATGCTGGAGACACTTCACACAGCTGTGGGTTTTTGCAGTCATGGCATGAGCTGGAGTATGGAGACAGGACATGGTGGTTTTGGTACAAATCAGTATTTCCTCATCCTGCTGCCTACCCTTTCCAACCACTGGCCGGTTCCTGGGCGTCCGGGCTGTTGGTGCTCTGTGTGCTCCGGTCACTGCAATCCCTCCCTTAGCTCTGCCTCCAGATGGGAGGGGAGTTCTTCGTCTGATAAACCCTGAAATAAACCAGCAGCAATAAGCAGGGGGTGGGAGTTTTGCTGCTCAAGGCCCAGGAGCAGTGCAGCAGCCACCAGGGAGACACCAGTCAGGACAGGGGCACTGGGTCATCTCTGTCCCAGCACTGGGCTTCAGGTGGGGCAGGTGGAGAGACTCTGCATCCCTGTCCCCAGCACACAGCCTGGGCCAGGTAGAAAACAAAGATGTTTGGCCAGTTGGGTGACACCGACACCTTCCTCCTTACCAGGTTTCCACTGCGTGTGTATTTACTGGAGCCTAAAAGATCAAGGATAATTACTTTCTCTGAGGGATGGGCACAGAAGAACACAGCCTTGGCATCCCTTGAAAACCTCATGGTAGGAAAGTATCCCTGGTGGAGAAAGGGTCCCACAGCCCTGGAACTCATGGGATGTGGGTTGTGGCACTGTCCCAAAATATGAACTTGGAGCATCCAAAGAGTTCATTTGTGGTGCTAGAACAGTTTTGCAGCCCCAAAACAGCCCAAAGCCTTCTTCAGCCACGAGGTTACTCCTCTTCACACAAGCTTGCTCCTGTGTCCATGGCCATTGGAAAGGGCCAACGTCTGTGGCCATCCTTACTGGTGCTGGGTGCCCAGAGCAGCCCTGGAAGCATCCCTGCATCCACAGGAACTTTCTCCTTCCCTGAAAAGCCACAGAGCACCTTCTGCTGAATCATAACCAGGAGCATGAATTACAGGGGTTAGGGAGAGCTGTTCCTGTGTGAGGAGCATCAGACACCAAGCCTGGGTCATCACTCGCTACCTGCACCCTCCCAGCTCTGTGGAAACCCTGACAGGAGCTCCTGTCAGAGCAGGGAGGCTGCAGCAGGGTGAGATGCTGGTGCAGGCAGTCCTAGAAAGAGCTGCTCGCTGGGCTGAGTCTCTGCAGTGAAAGATGAGCTTTGCATCCCCTCCCAGAGCAGAGATGGAAACACAGACATGAGGGAAAGGCCAAGCACAAAGGCTGGCTGCCCCAGGGAGCAGGGATATGTACTGGCCTGGGGATGATAAAAATAAAAATAGCTCCGTGTCTGAGACCCAGGAGAAATAAACAGTGTGAGCGCTGAAGGCAGCGCAGCAGCCCGGGAGTGTCTGGTGTTGCTCACTCACCTCTTCCAGTGACCACCACGCCCATGGACAGCATCTCCTGCCCGGCACTGAGCTCTGCCAGCTCCCTGCGTGGGCTCTGGGCTCCCTGAGTGTGCTCCTGCATGTCCCCCGGGATGGATTCCTCCCCAGGGCCGTGCTCCCGGGGCCTCCTCTGGCCATCCAGAGAAGTTTGCTTCGTCTCCTTGGGATGGGATGAGGCTTCAGGGAACGGAGATCCCCCGGAGAGAGGAATGAGTGCAGTGGGCCCGCTCTGGGCCAGCTCCCTGCCAGTGCGTCCCTGGGCAGGGGACCCTGCCGTGGCTCAATACGAGTTCTCTGCTCATCACCAGTTCTCGATGCCTCTTGTGGAACGCGAGGGAAGGACAGGAGAGGCTGAACCTGCCCAGCCAGGCTGGCAGGGCAGCAGAAAGCTGAACACAGCCCTAGAGTCTGCACAGGGACCCCTTGGTGTCCCTTCCATCACCTCACAGCCCATCCAGACTCGCTGCCTGCCCTCTGCCAGCACCCTTCTGAGGTGGAGAGGGAAAAAAGCCTGGAGCCAAACACAAAGTCTGGAGCACTTGCTCTCCTGGGGGAATAGGAGCAGCCCTCTGCCAGGCCAGGCTGGTCAAGGCCACAGGGCTTTTTCACAGAAGATCTTGGAGGGGCAGAGGGACCCTAAAGCTCCCCCTGAGTCCAGGCAGGGCTGAATCTCCTGCCTGCAGGTACGATGGCAAGTCCAAAATTTGCCATTTGCACATTCCCAATGCCTTTCCCTTCATGAATTTGAGGTTTTTCTGTGCAGGGAAGAGACAACGCAGACTCTGAGGTCATCCAGCTAGACTTGATCCCTTGAGAGGTAAAGAAAATGCACTTTGAGCTCTGAGCCCCCCAAATGTCACTTTCTGGGCGGGGTGACCCTGTGCCCCATGGGACATGCAGGGCTCCAGCTGGTGCCCCATTGCACGTGCAGGAAAAGGGGCATTTCCCTGCTACGTGGGTGATGAGATGCTGGGAACTGCCTGAGGGACAGCTGGGACAAGGACCTGGGTGGTCCAAATCCGTCCCAAGATGAGAGTTGGGGTCACGTGCAGAAATGGAAGGGGAAGGGGCTCTTTTCCTGCCCTCTTGTTCTATTTTAAGGACAGTACATGACACAGTATGAGATGTAACATGCTTTACATGCCAAAAAATGGAGGGAGTATCAAAGAGTCATCTGTCTGGGGAGGAATTCTGCTAAAAAAGGACCCAGAGTGGTGCAAAAGAACTACAGAAATAGTTAACTTAAACACGACCCAGTTTGGTGCAGCTTGGCTCTGCTCACAGCCAACACACAGGAACTCTGGGCAAAACCATATTGCACTAGTTACAGGCTCATCTTGTGGACTTAGAGATGGAAAAGGCTTATTAGGTCATTGAGTCCATCCCACCTGCCAGTGAAGGATTGTTCCCCACAGAATTTCCTCTATTGCTTTGTACAGTCCAATTCTAAATGATCCAAGCGATGTGGTCTCAGTGACTTCCTTGGGGAGACTCTTGCACAGATATATTTTGTTTGACTCAATCCTTTAAATGGTTAACCCTTTTCTTTCCCAGCTTGTCTTGCATTTTTCATTCTATGTTTCCACTCTCTGAAACACGGAAAGTTTCATTTTATGTTTCCTTTGTCCTGTACTTACACAGTTGTGGCCATGCACCGCTGCTGCCTGCTCTGAAGCACAGCATCATCCCCAATGGCTAAAAACATGACAACAGTGCATTGCAAAAAAACCCCAAATTTGCTTTAACCATGTATGCAGACAAGCTCCTCAAAGCCACGAATCATTCAGGACATTCCAGCACAACACAAGTATCATGTGGATGCTCCAGTACATTCCTGTTTGGTGGATATCAACCAGTTTCTAGCTCAATAAATTTCATTTTCACTGTTGGGATGTAAAGCCAGTACAGTTCAGAGCTCAATAAAGGTATTGAACACTAGCAAACTCATCTCAGATTATCTCTGTTACTTTGGCACCTAGGGACAAAATTTAACCCAGGGACAAGCCTGGCTTATATTTTGCCCATCTCAGTGGAAGTGATAATATAATAATAATAATTCTAGATAACCAGGGTTGTGCTAGATATCAAGAACAGAAAAATCCTGACCTGGCTCTTCATTGTTTCTGTCTTTCTCTAATGGCTTCTTTTGGCATTTCCCTGAGAAGTGCCCCACAAGTACTGGCCAATAACTGAGAGCTCACAGAGCAGACACAGCTCAGCTCTCGTGGCACAGGGCACATCAGAGCCCTGATACCAAGATGAAGGAAGGCGCTGACACAGGATTCTTCAATGGAGCTTTGGGGTTTTGTGCTTCACACTGCAAAATGCAAAGAAGTCCAGGACATGCAGCTCTGTGACTTCAGGAGCTGCAAAGAAGGAACACAGACAGGGAGGATGGTGTGCAGGTTACAGAGCAGTGTCCGTCCCTGCTGCAGATGAGAACGTAACAAAAGGGGTTGCAACACCTTGTTGGTTTCCCACAAATCAAAGGCCAGGGATTGCTCCATTAATCTCTTAACCCACAGGCATTACAGAGATTCCTTTCTAGAAAGGAAATCTGCACAGAGAAAGGTATCATCTTTTATCAGACTAACTGATGCAGATGAGAACAACCTGCCAAGCCTTGGGGTCTGGAGGACAGCTGTGTAAGACACTGTGTCTTAAAAGCTTGGGATTTTCCTCCCAGACAATTGTGATGGGAACACAATTGCTAATGCTTTGGGGGGTGGTTCTTGCCCTCTCCCCTTGCACAAAAAGCAAACATGTCCTTCCAGTTCAATCACTTCCTCCTCTAAGTGAGCATCAACACGAGAAGCAGGGGAAAACCCCCAAGGGAGGCAGCCTGGAGCATGTGCTCTCTCCAAGGATCTGCAGTCTGGTTTATGTTTGAAATCTTTGTAATTCATATGGAAAACTCACCATGAACAGCTCTGGGCTGGTCTTTGGGTTTATTGATATAAGGAGTTTGGGCAGGTTGGGCAAGGGACCAGCCAGCTCTGGAACAGGCACGGGAGCTCCAGCGTGACTGTGCAAGCCCTGAGCTGTGCACAAACACACACTCAGCACAACCCCCTTCTCACCAATCAGGGTTTCCAGCACAGCCTGGGCTGCAGAGTCCTGGAGAGAAGCACCTGAGCAGAGCACGGGAGAGCTCCCACTTGAGCACTGTCTGCAGGGTTTGGTGACCTGGCTGAGGGGGCACTGGCACGGTCATTACTGAACCTGAATCCATCCCTGCCAGACACTGACCCACAGCAAAAGGCTGAAGGAAGGAGGGAGCTAAAGTGCTGTGGAACTTGTATGGAAAACAAGAGGTGGCAGAGTCAATTTAATACCTGGGGCAGCCAGGTAGTGACTCATGGTCAGGCAGTAACTCCAAATCAGTGCATTCAGCCAGATTTTCTCCCACTCAGGGCTAGTGTTGATAAGGTGAGCGAGGTTTGGTCTGTTCAGTGAGGCCATCAGTGCCTGTCTCCTGCATGAAACCCTCTGGACACACATCATGGTCACAGTGGCACCTTGTCATGCCAATATAGTCCTCGAGACACCCACACTTGCCCACCTCCTCCAGAGGCAGAGAGACAGGAAGTTTCCAGGAGAGACCCTGCCAGGATCCAGACAAGGGAATTTCAATATCAGACAAGTTATATTCCTCAGACATAATATACACGCATTTATGTACATACTAATATGTTTAGATTGTGTTGCTGCTGTTGCTTTTGAGACGTTTTCCCCAGCCAGCCGTTGATCAAACACTGGAGGTGTCATGCCTAAACACAGCTTTAGTTCCTGGCATTACAATGAACATTTTAACTGCTTCCCAGCAGCAACCCAGATCAATTCATCCCATGCTGATTTAGTTGGTGGAGAATGATGTTCCTCACGTGATGAAGAAGCTTCTCTGATGACCAGCTCTGGGCTTTGTTTTCCTCACCAGTGACACAGAGCTGATGTAGCACAGTAACTCAGAAGGGTGAGAAGCAGAGGCTTCGCGTGGACTGTGCTCCATGTCCTGCAAGGACCATCTCAGCTGATCCCCATGGCTGATCCCATCCCTGCGGTGCTTCTCTGGCTTAGGGCTGGGTCGTGCTCGGCCATGACTTCGTGTGAAAGGTGGTTTCTCACTCGAGGTAAGCAAAAGAAAATCACAGAAACCACAACCTTCCGCTGGTTTTTGTTGGTTTCTTTGTTTGGCAACTCCCAAACCACAGAGCCTATTTTTAGAGGGAGGATCAGGAAGCGGTGCAGAGGGAAAGCTGGAAGGTAGGTGTAGGTGAGAGGCAGGTAGGGGAGGGGACTCCCAGGCGGAAATGAAAAACCAGGCAGGAGCCAGACTTGGCAAGAGCAAGCTCAGCACCAGCGAGGAGCCGGCCTGGGCTGCCAGCAGGGACAGGAGAGGAGCAGAGGCATTGCAGGGGAGATGCCGGGCGGAGAAGGGAGAGGGGAGATGAGGTCAGGGAGGTACTGGTGGGTGGAGTAGGTCCCGTGAGGGAAGTCACATCCAAGAGTGCAATTTTATATAAGCCAGAGAGAGTGATGAATTATCCTGTTTAGTGCAGCACAGATAGCAGAGAAGGAGGCTGAGGCTGTCTCTGACTCAGGTTTCCTTATTCTGAGCTTTCTACAAGATCACCTTTTACTGCCTTGCCTACAGCCAAGCAGATAAATAACCCCGTGCCTCTCCCCCGGGCTGCCTTATCACAAGGGTGTGAGTAAGCCTTGGTGCCTGGATCCGAATCCACACTCCCAGCCTCCCGGGATGTCCATCACGCTATCCCATTCAGACCCACATGCATCCTCAGGGCTGAGCATTCCCCACCAGGGGCTGTTCCATAAACCCCACACCACTTTCCATGGGAGACCTTCGAGGTGTTCTTCAGAGAGGCCGGCTGCAGTCAGTGGGAGCCCCACGGGCTGCCGTGAGCTGAACAGCCAGAGAAGGTGTCCAACAGATGAGAGGAGCTCCTCAGGTGTGGCAGGATCCTTCCAGGCGTCAGACCCAGTTATTGATCAGTAGTTGATTCCATCACCTATTGATGGTGGTGACCCAGGCAAGGAGCAGTTGTTGGGCATTGAGCAGACTGAACCTGCTGCCAAGAACCAAGCCCTGCTGAGCTCCTCACCATTCCAGCTGTGAACACAACAGCTCTCCCCACCTTCCCCGAGCCCCCCTGGTTCCACCCAAAGCAGAGTCTGCTTTAAAGCACCGATTCCATGATTCTGTACTAGAACAGCTCGCACTAGAGAGGGCAGGAAGGGCTGAGTGAGACCTGTGCTTCCTTGCTCCCCCAAACTCGAGAGGTTCCAGCGTGGCTCCTCAGGTGATGAGTACCCAGAAGCCAATGCCCTCACCTGCACCTGTGACATAGCAAAGGGGGGATAACAAACCAGTGGATGAGAAGCATGTTGCTCCTACATTGCATATGATGAAATTAGTAATCGATAAAATCCACCACCCTTCAGGTAGAAGGTGCCACCCTTCAGCTGAGAAGCAGTAGCAGCAGCTTGGATCCTCCTAGAAGCAATGTGGGATGGCACCAGGCCTCAGGGTGCAGTCAGGAGCTCCTGACCTGGTGCAGAGAAGGACCAAATGTTCTCCATCGTTTCCAAAGGAATCAGCAGAGTCAGCACAATCCTACCTACACCCAGGCTCCGGTGAGTCAGCTCCAGATTGGAAAATCCCATTGCCACCCATGGAAACCTGGTTAAACAATGTCCCAGATCCCACAGGGACCGCAGGGGAGCCCGGGCTGCCGCAGCGCCTCTGCACTCCCAGACTGCGCCTGCCTGGGTTGCACAGAGCCTTCCCAAAGCTCCTGCATCCACCCAACTCAGTAACGGAACTTCTTGGCCCAGCCAGGCTTCGAAGGAGAGTGCTCGGCACCACCTACAACCAGGCTGGCTCTGGAACTGGGGAATTTGGGGCTGCTGCAGAGTGCGCCGCGGAAATACCGAACATACCACGAGAAGTGCTCTGCATCTCAGCGCTCGCTTGGCTGGAGGTAGAACTCTTCCCAAAGCAAGTATTCCAGGCTTGCATATAAATTAAAGTTCATAAATCAGTGGAGAAAAAAATCTTCTCTATGGAAATGGCCAGCTTGTTAGAAGGGAGTTAAAGGCTGCAGACAGTTTCAAGGGAGCCTTCCTGGCTGTCAAGAATGCACGAGGCAGGAGAGTTGTTTGGGTTGGGAGCACGAGTCGGATTTTTCTCCCCTCTTTTGAGGACAATGAAATGTAACAGCTTTCCTTCCCCTCTGAGCGGCCTGAGCTGGGAGACAACAGCACAGATACCATCTCTGGAAATCATGAAGTGGCTGAAGAATGGCTGAATAACTAAATAAAGCCCTCTGTGTTTTCTTTAGCAAGTAAAGAAAATACTTTTAGCATTTTAGTGTGACTTTTGGGGTCAAGGGGGAGTCTCAAGTCCAAATACAACAAACTGGTGTGGAAATTACTGCCAAGAGTCTGATAGGCTGGGAGCTTGCCTCAAGGCTCAGATGAGAGAATACCGCTCACAGAAGGCAGGCTGAGCTCGAGGTTTTGCTCAGATCATGGGAATCTTGGACTTCCTGGAGGTGCTTGCTTTTAAAGAGTTGAGTGTCCCTCAGCAGCCCCTGGGAAGGGCAGGTACTGAGCTCCAGGGCTCCTGGAGATGGAGAACACCCTGGGAACGGTGGCAGGTCTTCACATCCAGCAGCACATCCAGGACACCAAGCCCAGTCACTATTCTGCCATCTACAAATGCTCCACTGACACAAAACACATCTTCCCCTTGGGATTCTCAGGTCCGCTTCAGAACACCTGAAAATGAAGTGGTCCCAAAGTGTTCACTAGAAGTTCTAGCCTTTGGCTTGTGTTGTTAATTCCAATGTTATAGTCGGAATAAAGCAAATATTAATAATTCTAGCTTCAAATGCACATTCAATAGATTTTTGAAGAGGATTCTTTTTTTGCTTAGGTAGTAAATGAATACTTTCATTAGTACATCCACCAGAGGGATGTCAGACCTGGTTCCAGTTTCATTTACCCCACCTGTCTTCATCAGCCTGGGCAGAACAACCCTGGTACCACGAAGAGCAGAACAGCACATCAGAAGCATCATATTTATTGCTTAAACTGACAGTGGTACTGCTGGAGCATGAGAGGCTTTTGTTAGCCCAACAGAGCTGGAGCAGCAGACAAGCTTTCAAGTGTGCAAGGGCTTCTTCTGCTTTCCTGGTATCATCACAGTCAGCCTAATAAAATCCATTACCTCTCTCTTCAAAATGGTCTTTGTTATTCATGACGTTCAGTCAAATGAAAAGGAGATTACAATAAACAGCACGTGGTTTTTGTCTTATTTTCTTCTGTTTCATTTCTGTGTGTGCAAGTGGGGGGGGGCACCAAGGATTTCCAGAGAATTGCCTGTGCCTCTTCTGGAGCAGAGCCTCATCAGGAGCCCTTCTGCTCCCGGGGCCAGCCAGCACCTGACACACCGTGTCCCAGGACCCACGGCACAGCCTCCCCAGGAGCCCTGGGCAAAGCATCCCCTGCATCTGCTCTGCTCCCAGGCATTTCCAGCCACCTCAGGCTTGGCTGAAGCAGCTCTCCTAAACCCCAACACATCTGCTGGCTTAGAGGCACCGCAGTAAAGTAGCCTAACAAACCAAAGCAATTGGTTTTAATAAGAATCTTGGCTTGTTTTGACAATGCACTGAATCTTCATGTTGGCACCACGAGTGTTTTTTTAGGAAAATGTATGCATCTTTGCAGCACTCAGCAACTAAATCCCCTCTTCTCTTCATGGAAAGGGTTTCCTGGCTATCCGCTTTCTAATGGATTCCAAGTCCCTCGCAGCTGTTTGTTGTCTGGGCTGGAAATACTTTCACATGGAGCTTGGTGTGCCCCCGTCGGGTGCTGTGTGCGGGCTGGGAGCAGGGCAGGAGGGGCACAGCCCGTGCCCCCCGAGCTCCCCAGGGCGCTCCCGAAGGGTGCAGGGCCATGCGGGATCCCCGAGCTCCCGCCTGGAGCAGAGGTGTTTGCCACGGCCGCGGGAGCGCCCGTCTCCTGCTCCCGGCCCTCTTACAGGCAGTAGCAAAACTCCCGGAGTTCAAAGGCATTTCGTGCTCACTGAGCGTTTTTCAGCAAGAAATCTGAGATTAAATAAACTTGAATCCTCTCTGAGGAGAAAGCAGAAGATGGAGGGCGAGGAGCTGGCTCTCGGTGCACAGCACGATGCCGGTGTACCTTGGAGAACTCCCAGGTGAGGAGCACCTCAAACCCACGTCTGGCCGGGCGCTGCGGGGCCGGGGTGGTGCCCGCTGGCAGCCCTGTGGGTGTCCGTGTGCCAGGGCTGCCAGCCTGCTGCACACCTCAAAGGCAGCTGAGGTGCTTTCTAGCCTCTCGTCCCAGGGGATTGCTGAGGGGAGGATTTACAGTGGATTCACACCTTTTCTCTATTTTCATCCACGAAAGGTGACCAGTTACCTCGTTACCAACAGAAATATCCAGCTTTAGTGAGTACAGGCACGAGACCCTGCCTCTCTGGAAAGAGCTGAGCTGTTCATTAGCAGAAGGCCACATTCCCCCCTTGTACTAAAGAAATAGTGCCCTGGGCACATCAGCAGCGTGGACTAAAGGGTGACTCTGAGCGTTGCTCATCCAGGATTCAGAGAGCACAAAAAATCCAACTGTTTGATGTTTTCCCTCTCCCTAACAACTCTGCCTCTGTGGGAAAAAGAAAATATTTGGGCCACACCACTGACTGAAATGTCATTCCCACAGATGGGGGCTGTTTGTGCAGTCTCAGCTGATGGAGCAAGCTGGAAATGCCTGTCCTGGGCACCCCCACACCTCAGCCCCAGCCAGCAGCTGAGTGCAGGAGAGCTGGGAGGTTTCACTCTGCAGGTGAGACCATCCCCCAGAGCTGGGGTAAGACATAATTCCTGGCTGGATTCACCATCAACAGGCTCCAAAGGGTGCTGGTGCTCCTGCAGCAGTGCAGATGTGCCCAGAGCATGGAGACCTCCACCCCAGTGTGCTTCAGAGCTTAACTCCCATGGGCTTCCTGAGAGAGACACACAACACCGCTGAGGAGCTGCACCCAGTGTGGTTTGGAAAACCCTGCTAGATACCATTCCTCATCTGTAGGTGACTAAATACTTCTGAAATCCCATCCCAAACACCCTCCGAGACTTTGGATAGCCTGCACATAAGTCTTTCCTGGGCTGCCCAGTTGAAAGTCACTGTGGCTTTGCTGTAAAACCTTTCCAGGTTAGATCCTTGAGAAAGCCGTGGAACTCTGGAGCTGAGAAGGCTGCAGAGGCAATTAGCACATCTTCTCTGCTGTAGACAAGACGAGTCCAGGACAGATCTGAAAGCCTGAGAGACAGACATACAAGAGTGTTATGTCCTCTGTCTGAGAGCTGAATTCCAGGGAGGGTGGAAACAGCAATGTAGGACAGCTGTGAGTATGCTTAGTATTAATATCAAATATAATGGTAATTCAAAACAGAGTCATTTGGTACAGATCTGAACTGCATGAGCCAAGTTATGAAATGATATTAGCAGCTGGATCTGAGGAGCAGCTGAGACTAAGCTGGCCAGCAATTGCCATATGTCTCATCTGCAGAGAATATTTAAATAAGTAAACACAATGAGTTAATAAATACATGAAATAACTTTGCAAGATAAGCACCTAGTGGTGTGGCAGGTTGTCAGAACGATCACATCCAGGGGAAACCCTGAAAGGGAAAAATTTATATGGCACAATGCTGGATATTTTTTGATTATTCAATTGACTGAACAGCATAACCCAGAACGGTGAACATTTATGATGATCCTTATCTGCTGGCAGGTGAGAGGATCCTGTTGCCATTGCCAAAGCCTTAACTCATCTTGGAAACATAAGCTGAAACCTTTTAAAGACCTTCTAGCTACATCCCTGTGTAGGCAGAAGGGACTATCATTTTAACAGCATCAAAGGTATAGAAAGTCGTGCTGCTTTCCAGTAATTCCCTGATAACACCTAGAGGGTGAAACAAACCTGCTGGTGGTCTAATCTGAACTGCACGAACAAAAAAATGCTAAACACTGATTCTGGGAGAGAAACTATTCCTTAAAAATAAGCCAGACAGATCCAGTGTCCTGAATTAATCTTAATTTGTGCATGTATCTAAATGTCTCCAGCGAGGACCAAACCTGCAGAGGATTTCAGGATTTGACCCAAGAGAAGCTCTTGAGGGACCAGCAGAGTTCAGGGCTTTTATTAAGAAACCTCTCCCCTTGAGCAGCAGATCGAGGGCTTGAGCATGAGGTCAGTGGCATCCAACTGCTGCACACCCAGAGGCTCCCAAACACCTCCAACCCCCGAGCAGCTCACGCCCACTCTGGATCACATTCTCTTATTGACAGAGGAGGGACAACATTAATTGCATACCAAGGACATTTTTGCACAGAATTTTTTGTAATCTCAGCATCTCCCTAGAAGATGTAAACAATTTGGTTCTAATGGGCTCTGGCAATGCATGGCACTATCAGTTCATCAGCCTCAGCTTTTTTGCTTTGGGTGCTACAAAATGTCACTGAAAATTAACACCGCTACTAACAATAGGTGCTCAGAGTGATATTTGCAGTCGTTTTAGAAAAGTTCAAAGCCCAAATTTAGTTTGACTCTCTAAACTAGAACACATAACACTGTTTTAATTTAGAACAGGACCTTGCTTCAGGTCTTGCATGGGTGGGTTCAAACAGGCCTGAGCATCTCAAAGATGCACAAGCTGAGTCCTCCTGCCTTCATTCTTGTTCACTCTCCTTTTATGCAGGATAGGATAAATTGGGTCATTCAGTAGCATCAAGCCACATCCATTCAGGTTTCCTGGGGTTTATTTCCGACAGGTGTAAAATGCCTGGTTTAAAGCAGCAGTGCCTCTCTCCATCAAATCTTCCACCACTGAGAAAGGTTTACCCCATGAGGGCAAAGAGCTGACACATGAAGGTCTCACCAACTCTCTCACCAACTATCAATATCACTTTTTCCTTGCCTCTTGCAAGTTATTCATGAACAAAGTTAAATTTTATAGAGGCTGGTTGTGATGCGTAGCAGATTAAATGGTTGTGATGCTTAGAGGATAAATGCTTTAGGATTCAGTCTGACTGGTAGAAGCTGCACAAATAAATTCAGCTGCCACCCCATCATCCTCTCTGCATTTTGCTCCCTCAAGAGCAGGTGAGGCAGAAGAGCTCTGCACCATGGGGCTGTGCTTGGGTTCACCACACCTTCCCTCCTCTCTCAGCCCTGAGCCAATAACACGAAGGCTCCATACCCCCAACAACAGCCCTCAAAGGTAATTTGCACTTTCACAGCCTGGTTTGAAGTTGCAAAGCACATTGAGGGATTTTGTTAACGATACGGACAGGTATGAAATCTTTGCCAGTGCATGAAACAGGAGAGTGAAATGGCTCGAACCAACCAGACGGAGCAGTCAGCCCGAGAGCACAAACACAGAAATATGATGGGTATGAAATCATTGGGAGCCAATCAGTAAGCTCCAACTTCTAAAGCAATTTCATAATTGAGTAATGGGACACAGCAGGGTCTGAACTATTGTGTATTATAATCTGAATGGAATGCTGTGAGAAGGCTGGAGCAATCTGATCGCGCTGAGCCCTCGCTCACCAGAAATGCCTTTGACATATTTCCTTAAAGCGCAGCAACGAGAGCGGAGTAACTGCTTGTTAATGACACCCTGATGGGCTGTCTGAGCACTGAAACTGAGATAGCATAGATTGGAAAGCATGTGCCTCTCCTTGGCTAGAGTTAACACAGCAGCCCCCACAGACTGCCCACCCACTGCAGCCTTAATCGCCGGCGTGCCTGTACAATCACCAGTTTCACTTCACTACATATTTCCTCCCCCAGAACTTCGCTTATAAAACAAGAGGCACTCATAATCTGAGATGATCCCACACCAGCCTCCTGTCATGGCACAGTGCTCCTGCTCCGTGCTGGCCAGCCCGTGGCTATCTGCACTGCTCTGTGAGCTGGGCTCTGTTCCCCTCCCATCTTTCAGCCCCTCCTTGGACATGTGAGCACTGACTCCACCAGGAAAATATCACCTCTTTCCAGTTTAAAAGACATCACCCGTTCTACCTCCTCTTCAGCCCTTCTGTCTCCTCTGCTTGCAGGGAAGCCTGGAAGGAGACAAAAGCTGGGCTCTGGGAGGGTTTGACGGTGATACAGTAGGGATAGGTTTGGGCCTGGATTCCAGGAGGTGCTGGGGGAAGCAGGGCAAACCCTCGGTGTGCTGTTAGGCAGAGGCTGGAACACGTGCATCTCTCTTGTTCAAATCTCTCCCACAGATGGGCTCCTCTGTGGACAGACTGCTGTGGGGCAGCCTGGTTGTCCTGGTTCCTGTGCTCCCGGCCAGCTGGGACCACGGTGTGGAGAGGGAGAGGGTGCAGCTTTCTGGGGAGCGAGGGACAGGCTTTGCTGGAGAGAGCTGAGTGGGTGCAGCAGCTCTGGCAGAGTTTGCATCACGAGGGCAAAGTGGGAGACTCCGGCAGGAATCAGGAAGTGTGACTGTGGTGGGCACTGGACCCACAGCCAAGCAGAGGTTACACAAAGATTGGGAACCAGAAGAGACTTGTGCAGCCCACTGAACCGGCCACTGAACCTCCTGGGGTTGCAGGAGCCCCCCTTTCCTCCCTCAGGGAGCAGTTTGTCCTTTCAGTGCTTACTCTGTCTCAGGAAGCAGCCTCGAGCACTCTTGCTCTCGTTCAGCATTTCTGTGCTCTAAGAAGACATCAAATGTTGGGTTGTGGGCTACAAGGAGCCTGACAAGCTCCAGCAGCCAAAGCCCCAGCAGACAAAGAACGGGGAATGAGGGAGACTTTCAGAGAGCTGGAGTGCTCCTGGGGACAGTCAAAGGAATTCACGTTGCAGAACCAGCTTTTCTTAGGTCCCTGCAGATACAAGAAAGCTCCAGCTGGGAGTTCAGGAATGGGTTTCCAGGCCCGATGACAGCACACACGGGACTGGATGTCCCAGGAGCTCCACTCCCAGCTCCTCACTGTGACCCACCAGACTGGGATGGCTCTGGGGGAGAGCTGGGCAGCACGGGATTGCCAGGGGTTAGGACTCAGGAATAGAGCCGGCAACAAGAGCTGGAGTGGGCAAACCCACACAAGAGAATGAAAAGAAAGTGGGAATTGGGCAGGGAAACTGGAAAGGCACTTCCAAAAAAATTCATCCCACATAATTCTAGCCCTTTAAATACCAGGCTGGCTTCTCTCCTCTGCCTGAGAAGTTGTTTTCATAAAACGTGTTAAAAATCCCTCACTAAATTCTGAGCTGCAAGGACGCTGCCCAAAGCTCCCTCAGGCTTGCTGCCAGGGGAGTTACTGGACAGGTTTGTTTGTTCAGCCAATACTGAAGAGTCTCCGCGAGCATGATGGATACCCACAGCCAGGTGCAAACATGGAGAAACCCATTCCTGATATTCCTGTCCCCTTCAGGTGAGGAAGCCCGCTCCATGGACCCTGCAGGGCCTGGCAGTGCCAGCAGGAAAGCTCCCTGGGCTTCAGAGGGATTTAATCAGGCCCATGTGAGCTGAGTGCACGCATGCAGGACAGTCTGGACTTGGACTATCAAACACTAACAACAAACAGATCACTAATAAGCTACAGACCAAGATTTCCTTTCTTTTCTGAGATTATTTTTAAAAAACCCTTCCAAATAACAAGTTTCTCTGGGAAAAAGCCAACCTTTTCACATAGACAACTCACATACTGGGAAAAAAGGCAGCATTGCTATTTGAATTATTCATTACAAATTGCCCACCTATTTCCTGCTACCAGAGGTGCTTTTCGTACACCTGGAGCTGTGGAAAAGTTAGGGTCACCTCAGAGAGAAGGGAAGGGTTGTTACAGCAGCCCTGGGGCAGCAAGCCAGTTGAGGCTGATGGTGGGACCTCCTGACCTGGCATTTGTCACATGTGCACCAAAAATCTCCTTCTTAGCCCAGAAGTTGTTTGTCTGCCCAAGTCTAACCTTCAATCCACATCAAAAGGCAATCAGGTGAAGTCATCCAAGATGTTCCCAGCAAATCAGCATAAAAATTAAAAAAAAAAAAAAAAAAGAGCAGGCAGTATCAAACCAGATGATAATTGATAATGCTTTGATTTTTTTGTCAAAAACAGTGCGGCCAGCAGGACCAGGGCAGTGACCATCTCCCTGTGCTGGCACTGCTGGGGCATCTCAGAGGCTGTGTCCAGTTCTGGGCCCTCATGGCCAGAGGGACCTGGAGGGGCTGGAGCGTGTCCAGGGCAGGGAACGGAGCTGGGAAGGGGCTGGAGCCCCAGGAGGGGCTGAGGGAGCTGGGAAAGGGGCTCAGCCTGGAGAAAAGGAGGCTCAGGGGGGCCCTTGTGGCTCTGCACAACTCCCTGACAGGAGAGGGCAGCCGGGGGGGTCGGGCTCTGCTCCCAGGGAACAGGGACAGGAGGAGAGGGAACGGCCTCAGGCTGGGCCAGGGGAGGATAAGTGTGGACATCAGGAGGAATTTCTCCATGGAAAGGGTGGTCGGGCCTTGGCAGGGGCTGCCCAGGGAGGTTTGGAGTGCCCATCCCTGGAGGTGCCCAAGGAAGGGCTGGAGGTGGCACTCAGAGCTCTGGGCTGGGGACAAGGTGGGGATGGGGCACAGGCTGGACTCGATGGGCTGGGAGGGCTTTTCCAGCCTTAATGACTCTGTGATCCCGTGATAAAGCTCCTGTTTACTGGGAGCTTCTCAAGGGTCAGCAGAAGCAAAATGACAGAACTTCACTGCAAACCAGAGCTTTGCAGGTTTCCCTCTGGCAGTGTGAGTTCAGTGCCAGCGGTGCCGTTGTCACTGCCCGTGTCAGAGCCCCGTGGCTGGCAGGGAGCAGTTTCTGTCTCCCCCTTCTGTCTCCCCCTCTGGATGTGCCTGGTGTCCCACCCGAGGCGTGGCCAAGCTCCAGCACAAGCACACCCTGAGCTCCCTGGGCCCAGAGCACTCCAGAGCTCTGGGATTCACCCACCAATGTGGCTCGTGTCATTTCAGAGCTGTGTTCCACCTTCTTCAGGCGTTCAAAACAGCTCTCATCTCCTATCACACACATCTTCCAGCTGAGAAACTCTTCGGACAAATCCTCCTGTCATGTAACAGTCCGAATGCACAGCAGTGAAGGAAGCCACAGTCAGAGGATATACTGCATCTGTTGTCTTCCCACATTCCCCACTGTGGCCATGGCCAGATCGGACCGTGCACGTGGGACCTGGGACAGGTTGGGTTGAGTCTGGCTGAGTTTTGCACCTGGAGACAAAGCAGCACATGGTTATGTACCCAAAAACAGGCACACATTTTCCTGACTGACAGCTCTTCTTAAGTGTTACATTATGATTATTTTTTAGCACTTCAAGTACATATTTTGAGTACTTTACAAGGAATTACTGGAAGTGAGGCAGTTGTGGAATTCGGGATGTTTGTTTCCTCTTGCTCTGAAGCTGACCATAGAACACAGTGGGCTTTCAGACTTAGTTGAGATTCGTGTGCCATGGATGCACGTGAAATCACTTCAGAGGAGATCAAGAGTCAGTCTGAACCAGCAGTTCCTCAGATCTGATGCTCTCCTCTGGCAGAGGCCCCTCCAGCAGAAGACCCAAGCACACATTCCAGGATGTCTGTTCCAGCTCCCCTCGCTATCTTCCTCCTGCTTCCACATCTTACATCTGCTTGGAATTTAGAGGCTGATTTAGGACCTGACTTTGGCTCCTGGCAAAGGCGTCCTGACTTGTCAGTGTCTGCAATGGCTGCTGCGAGAAGCCTTGATAACAGCTTGGGTCATGTCCACTGTCCAGAGCCAGCGCCTGATGCGGGGCCATCTGGACACCCCCGAGGTGCCAAACGCTGTCGCTCTCGTGCAGCCGAGCTTCCTGCTCCAGGCAAATGGTATTTGATGAGTGGCTGCTCGAGCGCTGGGGGTCTGACCCTCACGTGTCTCCAGCCCTCCCCAGCAGTGACAGGGTCTGCTCATCAGCTGTTGACTCAGTTTGCAATGGAGCCAGCTGAAAATTTTTCAACAGAGCGATTTCTCATCCAGTCAAGTCTATTTAAAAATCAAAATATTTCTCGGCAGTTTGTCAATTTCAATGAAATTTTACACCAGGAGAATGTCAAAACACGGTGTTTCATCACCGCCGCGCTGGTTCTTCTCAATGGCATTGACGTGCTTCGTTTCATTCTGGTCTTCTTGCTTCTGCTGCTGCACATAGCTGGATATTGACTCAAACCTGCTAGAGATGTTAGATTTTCCACTGCCTAATGTCTTCAATTTTCCTGGTTTTGTATAATAAGAAAGCAATAAGACTTTCTTTTCTGAACAGTTCCTAAATTTACAATTTGTGGGAGACTTCCAAATTTCACCTTTTAATCTTGATTCAGTAACAAAAGGAACTGGGGAGCATCAGAGCTTCTCCTGTAGTGGAAATTCCACCTTCTGAGCAGCTGCCATTAACACCCAGGCTGACCCAGCTGCAACCCTTGGGTCTGTGAGAAGGTCCAGGGTAGATCTGCTTCCCAAGCCCAGCAACAGCCAGTGAACACAACTGGCAGATCAGCCCTTGGCGAATCATCACCGCTCTGATGGAGCCTGTCCTCCGTGCAAGGAAAATGTACCTCAGCGGCAGAAATGAGTTCTTAAATCAAATCAGACACAGCTCAAAATATTTATCTACTGTTCTGGGAAGAGGAATTGTAGTGGAACAAATCCTCAGAGTTATTTTACTGCTAAGATGGGAAGAAGAAAAGAAAATCTGGACACAGTTTGACCAAACAGGAGGGAGATGACACACGAATGCGAAGAAACTCCGGCCACTGAAGTGGTAACACCGTATGACACTCAACAGGCAGCCTGCCCACAGGCTGAGCAGCTGGAACCCATAGATAGCACCAAAAGCAGAGGAAACACTTCCTGGGCTAAGTCACATTACAGTGCTTGTGAAACACGAGACTACTCCGTACAGAGCATCAGATCTGGGTGAGGTTCAGCCACTCCCCTCTTCCAGAGCAGCACTCTTGGGACAGAGATGCTCCATTCCTTCTGAAGATGCCCTCGTGACTGCTGGAGCTCATCTGCCATCTGCCTGAGTTCCCTGGTTCAGGTGCTGCAGCTCCTTGCTGTGTGTTGGGTGTGACCTGCCAGGGCAGGGAAGCAGAGGGTGGGTGACCAGACTTGTGGCACCATGGAGGGAAAGTCGTCTGCAGAAAGACAGAGGGAGCGCGAGCGGGCGGGATGAGACGTGATCCAAACCAATGGTGCCACACTTCTCGAGAGGAGCCATCCCAGAAATCCAGTGGCACCCAGGGGAATGTTGGCCTTAGAAAAGGCTTTGATCCTGTTCCAGGGGCTGTTTCTAAGACCACCCGTAAAATGACTTCACCTCTACAAGGCACACCAAGGGTTGCAGTCCTAGGAGGTGAAGAACCTTGGTGTAAGACAATTTAAAGGATCAGCTAGTTCCAGGCTGATCTTGACCAAATGGTTCCAGTTCCCTTGGCCTTTGCTCCTGCACCCAGCAGCGTTCTATTGCACCTGAGCTGGCTACAGCTTTGGACCCCTTTCAAGAGGAACGTGTCCAGCCTATGACCTGCTCTTCTCTCCACTTCCCTGAGGGTCCTCCAGCCCTTTCCCCTTGTCTGGAGCTGAGTCCGGTTGTGAAATGACCACACTCCCAACACAAAACAGGGGCAGTGAGTTTTCCATCCCATGGGTGCCCACCCCAGCCAGAGGGTTACGAACTGCAGGGTTAGATCATGAGTAAAACAGGGTGGGAACTTCCTAGCAGAGTGAGGAAGCCTCTCAGGGCAATCTCAGTGCAAATAAACAAATAGTATATTTCAAATGTGACTGATGTGGAGCCCCAAATATTTGAGGCTGGCTACCCCCAGGCAGAGCCCTGAGAAGCAGAGGCCCCTCTGAACTGCTGTGATCAGAGAGCAGTAACCACGTACAAGCAGAGAGCAAAGTGACAGAGCCAGGCTGTGGTTTCGCAGCTGCACTGGCCTGGGCGATGAAATCAGGCCCAGACAGGAAGCAGTTTTCCTCAACAGTAAGCTGCTATTTTTACCCATCTCAGTTCTCCAATCAAAGAGACATTTGGAGTCAGTGGACTCTGTTCTGCTGCCTATCACGACAGCACGAGTGTCTGGGGTGTCCCCTTGCCCACAGTGGGGCTGGGCAGCGAGCACTGATGGCTCCCCTCTCTATCAGCATCCCTCTGTTAACTCCCCCTTGATCATCTCAACACCCCCCTGATCATCTCAACACCCCCCTGGTCATCAACATTGCCTCCACAGGTCAGACACTCAGGCCTAAATCCCAGTGGCCACATCTGCCCTGTGTAAGAGGAGCAAGTTAGATTTCTCATGGATGAAGCAGCCCAGGGTGAGCACAGGAGGCTGCAGCAGCCTCACCAGCCACTGCCCCTGCCCCTGCACCACCCAGCACGCAGCGCTCGCCTCCAGGCATTACAGAGGAGGAGCTGCAGGGCATGGATGTTTCCAGTGCTTTCCTATCTCAGCTGCTCTGTGAGGATCTCATGTTGCTATTTATACACGGAGGCGATGGTTTCCTCCAGCTCCTGCGTGTCCTGGCCCTGGTCACGGCCCTGGCTCCCACCTCGGGGCTGCAGCTGGGCTGGGCAGAGCAGGCAGCTCCATCTGCCACTTGGTGCAAGGTGACAGCTCTGTTTATTCCCCACTTCTCCTTCTCCCCACCCCACAGCAGCGATGTGGGCTGAGGGAGTGGCAGCACTTCCCAAATCCCAGAGCAATAGATCTGGAGTGAAGTCACGAATAACTGCTGCTTCACAGGAACGAGCTGGAAAATAGAGCTGGGAAGGGGGAACATGCTGTTTATGCCAGAACCGCTGACATCCAGTAACACCAAAGAGCAATGAGGGGGAACATTACCATCCCCTTCTCCAACGGTTGATTTTTCCCCAATTTCAGTGCTTGGCTGTGGGAAATCCGAGCTCAGCTGGAATGAGGTGGAGTGAGCCGGGCAGGGGTTTGCAGCTCTGGCAGAAAGGAGCCCCTGGCCCCGAGTCCCGCAGAGGGCTGAGGGCTCCCTGCGGATCTGGGCTGTCCTCCTCCCCGCTAGGCACCACTACGGGTGTTCTTTCAGTCCTTTGCTTGATGTCCATGCATGTGCAGTGACCAGAACATCCCAGCACACCGCCCTGACACTGCCACTGTCCTTTCCAGCAGATGTTTAATGGCAGAAAATGCTCTGATCTCCGGCACTCTCTCCAAAGCTCCAGTCCCAGCGCTGTCTCCCCCGCTCGCTGCGGACCCTGCCACACTGCACAGACAAATCGGGAAGCTGAAGACTAGACTTAATGAAAACATATAAATTAACATATGCCTCCTAGGGGGGTTGTTAGGCTCAGCTCATTAGTGGTTTAAAGCATATCCAATGCTCTAAGTTATTTGTTTGTTTGTATTTTTGCAGCTGTCCTTAGTTTTCTTAGGTCAAGTAGAGGTGTGAGGTCCAAAATAGCATCGGGATGGCTGAGCTTATGTTTCCAGGCCTGAAAAAACAATGAAGTGCTAATAAAAAAAAAGCCTTGTGAGAAAGATTTCACTCCAAAGCTCTTTGCAAACAACACACACAACAGCATGGAAATGCAGGAGCCTCTGGTCCCCGGGGAGGGGAGCTGCTGCCAGCTACTTTGGGAGGAGAAGTGGAATCTCGGTGGCCTGGGGAGAAGTTTTGGACACGGATACCAGAGTAAGAGAAGTCGCTGGATCTCTGCTCTCCAAGCACTGCAGCTCAACTGGGCGGCCGACACGGGGTCAGAGGAGCCCGTCCGTCCACCCCCGCCGGTCGCTGCCACTGAAACCCAGCTCTGCCTGCAGAAGTTCTCACAGCTCCACGGGGGCAGCCCCGGTCCTGCAGGGCCTCTCTCGAGCGAGGGCACTTCAGTCCAGGCTCATTCTCTAGACAGAACCCAGTGAGGGGGTGCATGTTCCCAAAACACAGCGACCACGCTTGGGCTGCGGGGAGCGGCTCCTCCTCAAGGCTTTTACCCATCACCCTGCCCTCAAAACTAGAGCTGCTCGAAGCAGACCTGTCCTGTTTAAAGTGCTCCTCCCTTTTCCAGCTGAGCACAGCACTTGAGGTCTGGAAGTGCAAAGGGACAAGTAAGGCTTAGAAGCCTCAGAAAATTATACAGAAGTGCCGCCACCCCTCTCTGGAGTGCACTGAGTGGAGCAGCTCCTGTGCAGGCTCTGGAGGAGAGAAGATCTGACTGCTTCTCCAGCTGGCAGTGCTGGAGTGAACAAACACTGAACTGTGGTTGAAGATTCCCATTTCTGCAGGGAGCAGAGCCAGTTCTCCAACGGGCTTCATCTCATTTGGTGACAGCACCAGTGGTTTGGGATCTGCTGGATGAGAAGCAGCGCTGAGGGGATGCAGGGCAGCACAAAGGGGGTGTGCTGAGGGGATGCAGGGCAGCACAGAGGGGTGTGCTGAGGGGATGCAGGGCAGCACAGAGGGGTGTGCTGAGGGGATGCAGGGCAGCACAGAGGGGTGTGCTGAGGGCAGGGCAGCACAAAGGGGGTGTGCTG
>VWZW01004724.1:0-70717 GCA_013397115.1 Edolisoma coerulescens | reverse complement strand
GGGGTGTGCTGAGGGGATGCAGGGCAGCACGGAGGGGTGTGCTGAGGGGATGCAGGGCAGCACGGAGGGGTGTGCTGAGGGGATGCAGGGCAGCACGGAGGGGTATGCTGAAGGCAGGGCAGCACGCTCACCGTGAGATGACAAAATCAGACTGGGGGCTCAGGCAAAGCCTGCAAACCAACAGAGGGCTTACGTGAGGACCTCTCCACTTGCTTCAGTTAGCTCCATCAGGGACGTGCCATCGTTTTTAAGCAAAGAAACTCCACTAAAAATAAATGACACCTCAGGTCATGATGGCCTCTCCATTCCCGGGTATAAACACTGCTGGGAGGTGATGGAAGAACAAACCGTCAAGCAACAGTCTGATGGAAACTTTATCCCTGAAAATTGCCCTGAGCACAGCAGGAATTACTGCTCAGTGTCCTACCTTTGAGAAGAGGTCAGGGAGAGTCTTCCCACAAGATCCCTCTCTTTCTACAGCAGTCATTAGCTGCAACCCCTCTTTGCCGTCAAGAGAAAAAAATGATCTTTAGAGCCTCAGCGGCAAAAGCAGAGGGTTTATCACAGTGTCCCGTGATGGGGTGACTTTTTGAGCAACACTGAAGCACTGGGACTGTCCCTTCCATTTAACAGCAGCCCCTTAACAAGCAACCCCCTTCTCTCCCCTGGCACTCCTGTGCCCACTTCCACCTCACAAATTTAATATTAAAAGCCACTAAGTGTGGGCTCAGCCCAGGCACAACCATGATCCTGTGAAAACCACCAGGATTCCTTTTTTTTGGTGGAGCCAGAATCCCACCAGCCAGATTTCAGATGGGCAAGAAGAGATTAACTTTGCAGTAGGAGAGATGCTGTGTGGCCGCAGGAGGAGCTGAGGGAGAGCTCAGCAAGGCTGCACACCCAGCCCAGGGGCTGAGCCCCGTTCCAGCAGGCAGGACGGGAGCTGGGGCAGCCTTATCTCACAGCGCTCAAACTAAAGCCCATTCCAGGAAAGTTTTGTTGTTTTGATCCTTCTTCGAGGGAATGAGCTCAGATGAAACTGAAGCAGGTGCTAATTAAAACCAGGACCCTTCTTCAAACTGGGCTTTTAATTACTGTAAATATATGTCAAGGAAAGTTGCAAAGAAAAATAGTAATTTCTTGTGCTACCTGCCATTTTCACTTGATTACCATCACACTTTTCTGTAGAGCAAAAACATCAGTCCTTCATAACAAACTCCTCTCTTGGGGGCTAGTGTGAATTGAGAGCTGTGAGGCCCTGCCATGGGTTCCAAAACTAGCAGCATAATGTCTGTAACAGACATGCTACCTAATTAAATTGTTAGGGAACAGGCTTTTATATCTTTAACACCTAATTTACTATTGTTTCTTTGAAAGTGTTTGGCTTCCCTGTGGTTTTTTGGGCCTCCCTTCTCAGTTTTACGATGGCTTTTAAGTTTTTGGTGTGTGTTTCTACTAAATAACCATTTTGGAAGTTTTGTTAGGGTCCTGGCTCGGGTCGGACCGAGGGAAGCAGGGGCCTGTTTTACTGTTGTTCATGCTGGGTGAGTTACCACTGCCGTGCTAATTATGTAATTACCCTATTTTAATAGCTATTGTACACTACTTTATTGCTAACAAATCTGATTTCCTCTTTCTTTGCTCACTGATCGAACAGTAAGGGCACAAGGACACACACAAGCATTATACAGCTCCATAAACCTCAGCATCAGAGCTGGCAGGGCTCTGACCATAAACAAGCATCTTCAAGGCAGCAGGTTTGCCCAAATCCACTCCACACTAATGACAATATAATTCTTGCTTACTGGGAAGACACAAAATTGAACTCATTTCTCGAGAACCAAGTGCTGCACAGCTGTTACTCAGTGAGTGTATAACGTGCTCACCGCAAAAATCAGGGGCTCTACCTGAGATGTTTGGACTGTGCTGTACCAGAAATGAGTAATGAACGTGTTAATCAGCTACTTCCTCCCTTATATTTGGAAAAAAAAAAAAAAAAAAAGAAAGAAGAAATATTTGGCCCCAGAGAGGTGGGGAACATATGTTCCAAAATATTCCTGAATTCTGCACAGTCATGTGGAGTCCATGGCTGGCAGGATGAGCTGGGATACACAGGGATGTCAAAATGCAGTGGGGCAGGAGGAAAAGGGGAAACAGAACCCAGCATTTCCAAGGGCATCTGGGCACCACTGGAACCAGAAGGTGTGAGAAATGATGCTTTGATAGAAAGAGATGAAAAGCATTGACCAAGGGTTTGGAGGTGAGAGGAGGACAGAACCCAGCATCTCCTGTCAGGAACAGCATCCGTGCTCAGCAGGTCAAACCAAACCAAGAGCTGGGAAGAGCATCTGGAATCACACCAGAGGACAGCAGAGCCTGGGGGAGACCCAGCTGGAGTGAGGTGTCCAGGCCTGGGGCCCTCAGCACAGGAGACGTGGACTGGTAGAACAGGTCCAGGGGGGACCATGAAGAAGCTCCAAGGGCTGGAGCCCCACTGCTCTGGAGCCAGGCTGGGGGTGTTCCCCTGGGAAGGGATGGCTCCAGGGAGACCCCAGAGCCCCTTCCAGGGCCTAAAGGGGGCTTATAAAAGGAAATGCTTATAGGGGCAATGGTTTTTTAGGGGCAATGCTTATAGGGGCTTATAGGGGCAATGGTTTTAAACTGACAGAAGGCAGGGTTAGAGTAGATGTTGGGAAGAAATTCTTTACTCAGAAGATAGTGAGGCCCTGGCACAGGGTGCCCAGAGCAGCTGTGGCTGCCCCTGGATCCCTGGCAGTGTCCAAGGCCAGGCTGGATGGGGCTTGGAGCAGCCTGGGACAGTGGAAGGTGTCCCTGCCCAGGGCAGGGGGTGGATGGACTTCAAAGCCCCTTCCAACCCAAACTATTCTATGATTCTGTGAAATAACTCAAAGAATTTTCAGGTATTTAAGGCAATGAGCTGCAGGGGATGGAAGGGGGAACAGAGAGGTCCTTGGAGTTTTCCCTCAGGAAGTGGAGGCTTTCAGGGCAGAATCCAGCTCAGGCAGCAATCCCACAGCCTGAGACCATTTCCTGAAGTACGAGCAGGGAACATATCTGGGGGGTAGCTAAAAGGCCCAGAGGGCTGAAATCTCAGCTAAAGGATGCTGGTGTGTTCCTGAGAGGGCACAGAAATGAAGGAAAGCTTGAGGCACCTGGCATGCACAGTGGTGAGAGAGACTCTCTCTGGGATGCAGCACCCAGGACCAGGGCAGGGATGGAGGGACTGCACTGAGCATTGGAGTCCTGGCACGTGGAGCTGAGGAGTGGAACTGAGAGAAGGACGTTGTTCAGGGACAAAATTCCCTCCTGTCCTGATTCCTGACTGCTAAGCTCTGCCATTACAGCCTGTATTTACAAACACATGCATGTACTGATGGTATGATCTCTTAAGGGTAAAAGAAGTCTATCCCATATGAAATTCCACTGTAATAGCAAAACCTTATTTTTCTCCTCTCCTTGTTTTTCCCCACAGCCGGCCCCAGGTCTCACCCCCAGTTTATGTGAAGGAGAACCAGTCTCCAGGCAGGTAAAACACGAACTGCATTCAGCTGGACTTCTGTCCATAAATCATCATGCCTGCTCCTTTCCACTGGCACTGATGGGCCCCAGTGCCCTCCTCTGCACCAGGAGGATCCCTGCAAACAGCAGCAAGCTCTGACGCTTCGCATTCCTCCTTAAATCCATCCGTTGCCAGCATATCCACTGAAAAATTGACAGCAAGAAACATTGCATTAGGCTGCTGGTGTGCTAAGACCACTGTCTATCATAGTGAGCAATATTGGCTCGGCTCTCCCTGCGCTCGCTCTCTGTCTGCACCCATCTGCTGCCTTTCCTCTCCTGCTCGTCACTGGGTCAAGGACAAAAGCTTTGGGATGCTGGGAGGGTACCAGTGAAGGCAGAGAGGCACACACATATGTGTATGTGTATGTATATGTACATGTACATGCATAGCTGTATGTTTGTATGTGCATGTATATGTATATGTACACCTATATGTATTTGTGAATGTGTATGTATATGTATATGTGGTGTCTGTGTACATGTACATGTATTTGTGTATGTGTACGTGTATGCACATGTACACACGTGGATGTCTATGTATATGTACATGTATATGTATATGTACACATATATGTGTATGTATATGTATTTGTATATGTGTATGTACATGTCTATGTACCTGTACATGTATTTGTGCATGTATATGTTCACATATATGTGTATGTATGTGTGTATTTGTATATGTGTATGTACATGTACGTGTGTGTGTGTAGGTGCAGCTCTCACCCCTCCGTGCACCCCCAGCACCGCGTTCCTCTGTGGCAGTGCCAGGCTGCCAGAGCGGGCAGCAGAAGCTGCTCTCCCCAGCTCTCGCCTCGGTCTCTCCCACTGCTTCTGGGGTATCCTGGTGAGCTTTCAGGAGAAGGTCTGGAGTCTTCTGCTCATCATCTGCCCCTTTGTCCAAACCAAACCAGGTCAGGAATTACTGGAAGCCACCTTTGGAACACCCAAAAGGCCAGAGCTGGTGCACAGAGCCCAGGATCACAATGTTTCGGGATTTTGGCCAGAAGCCTTACCTCCCTCTGCTTCGGGTGCTCCTGTGCTCCCCACCTTGCTGCTCAGCAATCCCACCCAGCAGCCTCATCCCCCCAAGTTTGCTCTGCAGGGCACCCCTGGCACCCGGTGCCAGGAAGGGACAGAGCCCCAGCCAACACCGCCCAGCCCTCGGGGGATTATTCACCCACAAACGCCCATTCTGAACTGAGCACCACACGTTAACAGCTAACCACTGCTCTGCAGCTGCTGACCCATACCCTGAGTGCTCCATCCGGGCATGAGGAGGCCAGAGATGGTCAGAGGGATGGAGCACCTCCCCTGTGAGGAAAGGCTGGCAGAACTGGGATTGTTCAGCCTGGAGAAGGGGAGGCTCCAGGGTGACTTAATTGCAGCCTTGCAGTGCCTCAAGGAAGCCAACAAGGAAGATGGAAAGAGACTTTACAAGGGATGGATTGCCAGGACAAGGGGAATGGCTTCCCAGTGCCAGGGAAGGGTTAGATGGGATATTGGGAAGGAATCCTGTGAGGGTGGGGAGGCCCTGGCACAGGGTGCCCAGAGCAGCTGTGGCTGCCCCTGGATCCCTGGCAGTGTCCAAGGCCAGGCTGGATGGGGCTTAGAGCAGCCTGGGACAGTGGAAGGTGTCCCTGCCCATGGCAGGGGATTGGAGTGAGATGAGCTTTAAGGTCCTTTCCAACCCAAGACATGATTTGTGATTCTATGATTCCAGGACTCTGGACTAGTCCAGAAGACCAGCAATCCCTCATGACAACAACATTGACTGAGATCCACCTGCACCCTCTGCCTTTCAGAACCCTCTTTGGTTTCCCAGCCAGGCTTTTAGGATGTCCTTCAGCAGGGTCTAAACCTCATCCCTCGGTCACAGGCTGTGCTCCTAAGAGCCGTATGGATGTCGGGTCTCCGAGTCGAAACACCATGAGCAAGCACCATTCCCCCAGCTTCTGCCTTCCACCCTGAAGGAGTTAAGCAGAATTTACAGCATTTTTAACTTATATTACTCACTTGTATTGAATTATTCTTGGATCAGATATTAAATGGAGATTTTCCATATAATATCTGTCACAGATGGAAAAAACCCCATCATCTATGGATGAGTGTAATCCATTCATTGGTTTACAGATACAGCCCTCTCCAGGGATTGTCAGAAATAAACACGATGTCCCTGTTTGCTGGATTTTTGCATTTGGATTGCTGAGCTAGCTGAAAAAATGTGTGAAATCGCATGAAAGCCAACAGCTCCCTATTGACTCGGCATACGAACAAGCTCCCATGTGTTATTTATTCCAGCAAGCCCATGGACTGTGGCGTGTACATGAAATGCAAGCCCGCTCTGAAATTCGAGGGGATAATAATCAATAATGCTTTGTTTGGAACGCAGCTTTCATCTGCAGAGCCCGGAGCGGCGGCAGGGAGCTGGGGGAGAAGGGAGGGGCAGATGCACAGACCCTCACTCAAAACGCAGAGCTGGAACCAGTCCCTCTGCCCGGCAAACCCCAGGGACAAGCTGCCTGCTGACAAGGCACCTTTGGCATGCTTAATCCATGGATTTTTGTTTGTTTGCTTGTTTTTTGACGAAGCAGTCTCTGCCAGAGCAGCTTTCCAGTCACCTGCAAAGATGAACTGCAGTGGTTAAAAACTACTTGTTCTTTTGGGAATTGCTGGGGGGAATTAGGGACATCAGCGTGCCCAAAGCAAGGGTGCAGTGGGATGGGAAAAGCCAAGCCTATTTCCAGCCCTTGCTGTGAACACGGGGTTCGCTGCAGCGTCCTCCTGCCGGGCTGGTGCCACCGCGTCCCCGCCGGTCGCCCCGAATGGGCTCACCCCGCTCCTCGGAAGCGCTGCCTCGTGCTGAGCGGCGTGGCACCGCTCCAGGACAGCATCACCCTCACCACACAGCTACCACTCGCTCGGGGATAATTAGTATTTCCCCCATCTGCTAGATGAGCTTGGGGAGGGGAGGCAGGGGAGCGCTGCCAGGGTGTGCTTAACTCTTCCATCCTCAGGCGTTTCGCTGCCGCTCGCCTCTCCCGGGCTCGTGGCAATCCCAGCCGGAGACTCAGGAGGTCTGGGAGAGGATCTGGCTGATCCTGCCTCCCCCCTGAGCCACTGGGAGGCTGTGGGAATGGGAAGGGTCTGTCCTGCTCCTGTGGAGCCACCACCAAAGCCCTGCAATTCCCTGTGTGTGGCAAAGCACCCGCTGCTGTGCCCACCACGGCAGCTGAGCGGGTTTGGGTTCCTCAGCTGCAAACCCCTCCCCAGCCGGCCCCTCCAGCCCTCCCCAGCCAGGGCATGGCCACTGTGCCCAGGACAGTGCGTGGGCACGGACCTGGCCCTTGTGTCCAGGAGACAAAGGAGGATGTTAACAAGTGCAGCCCAAGGCAGGGGCAGGATTAGTGCCGCTCCCGGCAGCAGAACTCCTTTCCTGCATTAAAGTCAACACATCACCCAACACTTACTTCCCACCTTCCCTGGGGTGGCCAGAGAGTTCCCTTTCTCAGGTTAATGCCTCCTCCTCCCCCAACACCCTGAAAGAAACAGGATATTTCCTAGCTAATTTGTATGTGTCTAATTTTCATATCAACAAAGCAAAGTCATGATTTGAGGCTTTTTCGGCTTCACTTTCTTTCTCACCACATTCCCGCTCTTACTGAGTCCCTTTCCACTCCTCTACTCCTTTCCCAGATTTCGGTATCCACAGGTTTCTGGGTTAGCAACAAAATAACACAGGCTGGAACCTGTTCAGATGACTTTTTTTAATTAATTATTTTATTTTCTTGCTTGGAAAACCTTTTCCCCTCTCTTTCACCCTCCCCGCCAGGGAGTTCAAAGGGACATGTTCGCAAACAGGGGCAGGGCAGCTCTCTCCACACCCACACTTGCCACCTTGAGGGAGGGAGCGGCACGAAAACTCGCTGGTGAACATTTGTGCAAATATTCATTTGGCATCTGCTAATGTCAAGTCTGGCTGGATTGGGGCTCGGAGCTGCAGAAAAGCATAAATGAGTCAGGCAGACAGCAACAGCCGAGCTCTTGGTTATGCAAACAGGAGCCTCTCGCAGCAGCTCTTGTGCGCAGAGAAGGGGCTCCTGCTCCGCGTCATTTCTGTCGTGCTTTGTCCTGCTCTTTAGTTGCGATGGATTTTCTCATGCAAAGCCCCTGGTGTGCTGAATGCTGGACAAACCCCCAGCACCGGAAAGCACAGCCCAATAAACCCCGGCCCGAGGCGGAGAGCCCGGCAGCCGCGGGCAGCAGCAGCAGCAGGGATGGGACCGCTCTCGCTCCTGCCCTCCTGGCTGCTCTGCTTTGCTGCTGTTCCTGCCACACTGCCCTGGCAGGACTGAGCTCCTGGGAAGCACACGGAGCTCCACGGCCCCTTGGTCCTGCCAGCTGCCTGGCCATGGCTCCCTGCCAGCACCAGCCAAATGTTCGATCGAGTGCAGATAACCCACTCGCCCAACACTGACCAGGCAGCCACAGCCGGCTCATGGGGCTTGTTAATAAAGTGTCCGCATGTGAAAACAGGCCCAGGCCTAAAGGCTGGAGTCATTTCCCCTTCATTTACCTGGTGACAAACCTTCCCGACACCAGCAGGACCTCGGGGGCACGGTTGAGCTCCCCCAGCCATGGGAGGGTTTTCAGTGCAGGAACTTTCTCCCTCCCGTGTCAGTTCAGCAGCACCAATGCAGAGGCTCACGGACCACACAGTCTATAATTCAGCAGTAAACTGAACAAGGAGCAGGACTGCTCCTGCACCGAGCAGGCTCCTGGGAAGGAGTCACAGCACATCTTGCTCTGGGGCTTCGCATACAAACTGCTCAGGAACACCTGGATGGCAAGAGGTGGACTGGCCCTGTCAACACAGCCCTGGTTCACCCAGCAGCTGCCCTCCTCCCTTGTTCCCTGCTGTGCCTCAGTGCTGCCCTGACATGGGTGACACAGGGCTGGGGGGCAGGAGGAGGCAGGAGGCCTGGCACTGCTCTGTTAACCATGGGAAAATTCAACATAGCCATTTCAAAACTTATGAACTGAATAATCAAAGTCAGAGCTGAGTGGAAATCTCCACACATTTACAGATAAGCTTCCTTTTGCATTGAAGGAAGCCTGTATTTTTGTCTACAGCAGAAAACCTGGGAGCTGAAATGCATTCTTTTCACATTTCAATATTTCTAGACTTTGGTTCTAGGCTGGAAAAAGACAAAGAACTTTGCGAGAAAAAAAAAATGGTTAAAAAATGCAAAACTTAATCCTTTTCCTTTAGCTGTACTTTTCAAGGCACAAAGGACAAAATTCCCAGTCATATTTCACCAGGCCCCTAGCTGATTCCTGATTTAATGTTTAGCCCTTGTTTAATCATCCCAGTCCAACCCCAGGTTCAGCACGGCCTTGGTGAAGGTGTCCCCTGAGGAGGTGCCAGGACCAGGCACAAGCGAGGGTGTCCCTGTGTGCCCCAGGCCAGTGGGGTGGGAGCTTCTCCAGGGCCCCAACTGCACCCCCATCCCTGCCTGGTCACACCATGGTCAGAGCAGGAAGGGCTGCTGACTCTCCCAGCAGCTCCCCCTAAGTCTGGCTCCCTCCCTGTTCCTTTGAATGGCTTCCCACTGCCAGAGGGCAGGGTTAGATTGGATAGAAGGAAGAAATTCTTCCCGGTGAGGGTGGGGAGGCCCTGGCACAGGGTGCCCAAAGCAGCTGTGGCTGCCCCTGGATCCCTGGCAGTGTCCACGTCCGGGCTGGACGGGGCTTGGAGCAGCCTGGGACAGTGGAAGGTGTCCCTGCCCCTGGCAGGGGTGGGATTGGATGGACTTTAAGGTCCCTTCTGACCTGAGCCAGTCTGGGATTCTGGGGCACATCACAGCCAGAGAAGCCCTGGGAGAAAACCTGAGCTCTTCCAGGCTGGTACAGTGTAGGTGTGGGTGTTGGGTGTTGGGTGTTGGGTGCAGGTGTTGGGTGTAGGTGTTGGGTGCAGGTGTAGGTGCCCAGCCAAGAGCAGAGACTCGTTCCTTAATGATGCAAAGAGCTAACGAGTGCGTGGAGCAGGACGGGCAGGTGGGTCGGGTCTCCTGCTTTCACCACTGCACCCACAGCCTGCATCCCCACCAGAGTCCCTCCCCACCCCAAGAGCAACAGGGTCTTGGGTTCCTGGGTTTGACTGAAAACATTGGGGAGACGAATCTGAATTCCTCCTCATCAGCCTAAAGACTTCCTTATTATTTTTGACTGGGAAAGATTCCCACCAGAAATGTGTAGCTGGTTATAATTTAAAAGTTTCTTCTAACTCGGGAAATTTCCAGGAAGGTCTCATGGTAAACACAATAATGTGCCCACAAGTTACAAACCAGTGATCCTGTTTGTTTAATTCATTTACCCAGAAAAATAATGAATACAAAACTGGTGGTGGTTTTTGTTTGTTCCCTAAAACAATGTTATCAGTACATGCCCTCGGTACATCTTTACTGCAGTTATAAAGGTTTTTCCAGCTGGAAAGTGAGTCAGCTTAGCTTCTTTCTTTTAAACTGATGACCATTTAATGTCAGATAAAAGGTTTAAAGGAAAGGATTAAGTACCACTTTCAACAGAGATGGTGGGAGATAATTGACTCGGTTTTACCCCGATATCACTGCAGGACACGGAGTGCATGTGTTTGAAACACACGGGGCAGGGACCCCAGCGCAGGCCCTGCACTCTCCTCGCCCAGGTGGGTGCTCACATTTCCCCTCCATCGTCCTAGCGTCTCTAGCAGGTGTCCCTGTGCCCTCCAGGAAGAGGCATTTCCTGCTCTGGAACCAGCAACACCTTTCAAACAGCAGAGAAGTTGCCTGACAGATGTGAAGCTGATAATACACCCCCAGAAGCAGATAATGAAACAAAATGCTCCAGTTCAGGTATTTGCTAGCAGACAGAGGCACAGCCCTGCCCTGATTCTCTAACCTCCAGCCTCAGCCACATTTTCGCCTGCACCTACCACCACTTCTCTGGAAACCAAATGACTTTTGCTAATCTTTCATCTCTTTCATGCTTTGATCTGTTTTTTTCTGCCATTTTCAAGGACTTGGGGTAATTTCTCCTGGAGCAATGATTTTCTGACCTCTTTGAGGCAGACAGACCCCACCAGCAGGTCTGCTTCAGGTGTCATTGCTCCCCTCTGCTCACTGCCAAACCCACCCTGGAGCTCGTTTTCTGTGTCCCAGGGACAGCGTGGCCCTTTTCCCTGTGGCTGTGCCAGGAGAGGCTTTGATTGCTGTTGTGGTGTCGGCACCTCCTGGCTCGGGTGGAAAGGTGTTTGATGAAGCACAACCGTAAGGCATTCACTCCTTCACTGCTGCCTCGCTGCACAGAAGTCACCTATAAATTTACATGTCATGAATTCCACCCAAGGGCAGGGTTTGGGCTGATTTGCCAAGTCAGTCCCTTCCTGCAGGCGATCCCTGCCTCCTGGGGCGGCCGGCAGCTGCCTGTGGTACCTGGCTCGCTCCGAGCGTCGGGAGAGGGATGCCCTGGGAGCAAGAAGGGCTTTGCCGGCCTCGTGGCTGAGCTGGTGGCACCCGAGCGAAGCCACCCCGTGTCCGGAGGAGCTGCCTGCGAAGGGTGAGGGTCGGCGTTCACGGTGCGCTCTCGGAGCAGGCCGCGGTCTGGGCTCACACCTCGCAGAGGTACGGAGCAAACATCCAGCCCTGAATCACTTGGCTGCTGCAGCAGATCGGAGATTAGGGCGCCTTGGGCCGCCTTCAGACCACCCACGGCAGCGTCTGCCGGCAGCACCCGCAGCTGGGCTGCCCAGCCCTGCTCCTGCTCCTGGAGAGGACACCCAGCCACTGCGGGGCCCAGAGCTCTGGGAGCCAGACTCGCCTCCCGCCCAGCAAACCGTGCCACGCAGCCTTTTAGATTCCCGGAGCAGAGGGCCTGTCCTGTGCACACATCTCCTCCTGAAATCACAGGAGAAATCTGGCTGCGAGGTGCCAGATGGATGGGACTTGAACACCCGAATCCCCTGAGTGCCAAAAGATCTCAGCCCAAATGTATGCGAGGAGCTTGTAGGATCAGGCTGTGAAACATGGAGGGCAAAGCTTGCCATGTTCAAGAACAGACAGAATCCCAACTCCTCCACTCCAGAATGGGACCACTAGTGCTTAGTTGTCTGGCTGGCTGATGTGAAAGGCAGCGAGGGCTGGACAAGGTCTGGGTCACCCTGTGAACAGGGACAGTTCTCCTCTCCAGCTGCACACAACCCACAGCCATACATCCCTGCCACACCCCACACTGGCACTGCCTCGATGGTGAGCAGATGGGATGGTCCCTCTGGGACACAGGAAGGACTCTGGAATCTAAAAACCAGTGAGAGAAAAGGCAAGGTAGGGTTTGCAACCAGGGTTGCCACATGGGCAAAAGTCTCCTTGGAAAGAGGTGCCTGTGGAGCTTCTCGTGGGGGTGGAAACATAAAAGACCAAGGATGGACCCTCAAGTATCCAATGAGGCCCTCACGGAGCGTCTTTGCTGCTCCTTCAGCCAGCACAGGAGTGTGAGAACAGCAGCACTCTGTGACACAGGACGGGGTAGGGACTCAGAGCACATGTGGAGTTATTTCATTCTTTGTCCAGAGCTATTTAACATGGATGAAACAAAGCTGAACCTGGTGGCTTTCACTGGGATGGGTGAAGCACCAGTCTGTAAGGGGATGTGCTGCCCTGCCCCTCCGAGGCTGCTCTCCAGGCTCCCACTGTCTGAGCCCAGAGCTTAGTTTCCATGCTCCATGTTAATTTTCCCCAAGTCAAGAACCGGTCTCTTTCAGCAGTTTTGACGTTTGCTGCCTTTCATTGAATTTCTCTGTGTTGGGAGAGCAGGTGAGTGGGAGATCCCAATTTACTTTCTCTGCAGTCTAGACTATTCATTACTTTCCTGTCTCTAAATGAAGCAGGCACAGTCCTTTCAATACCTACATAAAGCATTCCCTCACCAGGCCTCTAAGTATTTTCATTGTCAGCCTCTGAACACTTATTATTTCCACTATATCCCCTTTTGAGATCAGATATCCAGAGAGAAGCTCGGCGTGTTAGCAAGGGTCCCCCTCCGGATCTATGCTGTGAGCAGACAGGAATTAGGGAATATTTTACATCCCTCTCTTTAACCATCCTCATATTTTGTTTTACTCTCACAACAGCAAAGAGGAAAAAAGACCCCAGAGTGGCTGCGATTGCGCTGGTTTTGGGAGCATAAATGATTACAATTAATGTGGAACCCGACAGAGTGCAGGCACAGCTCGAATTATTCCTCGCCATGCCTTGCCTTGCAGTTATCGGGGTGAATTTTATCTGCCATTGTGCTGCCCATTCACCTAGCTTTGTGTGGTCTGACAATATCTCAACCCAAGGTGGTATATGGTTGCAGGCACTGCCGCTCTCGTTATTTACAATGGCTAATTAAGATCCTGCTACAACCTTCATCCCACCCTTAATTCTTATGAAGCAGCCAACAAAAGGTTTTGATTTCCTTTTTGGCTGGAAGACCTTTTGGCTTCTGCAAAAAGGGGATTAAGAATGAAAGCACATAAAGGTATGTGCACAATCACAAAGTCATAACAGCTCTCCCAGTGCAGTCTCCCAGGAATGAAACGCAGCATTAGCAAGAGGGGCTAATTGGGACCGGTTTAAAGAGTGCACATTGTGTAGCTCAGTCCGGTAACACTTTTGATCAGGCAGACAACACAGCCACAAATTGCTTTCTTCCCCCTCCAAAATATCTGACCCTGCAGGAAACGGTGTTTTACCTTTCCCAAGGAATCCAGATGGGCAGGCAGGCAGACGGAGGGTGCACATGAGCTGTGAGCACCCAGCCGCTCTGCAGGGCACAGCCTGCACAAGCCCAGCTCTCTGCCAGCTCTGGGCAGATGCAGGGTCCCTGTCCCTCACCCTCAGGGTCCCCAGAGGCTGGCGCTGCCTCTGATGGTGATTGCCAATGTCACCGTCATGGCAACTTTAGGATCAGAGGGAGTCACACACAGGCAGCTCACCCAGACTTTCTCTCCAGAGAGTGCTTTAGGCCCTGCTGTCACCTCTGGGTTTCCAAGCAATTGCTCTCCATCACCTCTTTGCCTTCCAGGGGAGTTGGGTGCAGATCCCTGGTCTCAGGTTGCTTCTAGAGAGCCTCCCCGTTGCACACCTTGCCCATAGGGATGGGCCCTCCCCGCTGCCCTGTCCCCCCAAGGGCAGGCACCCCTTGCAGGCTCTCCTGCGGGGCTGTGGTCCCCAGAGCCTGTCCCCAGCCCAAAGGCCTCCCTGCTCAGTCCCTGTGTCACCGAGCCAGCTCTGCAAGTCAAGCCTGGGAATCTGGTTCGTTAGCTCTTGGCAATGCCACCCCCCCAAATGTCATGGCATGCAGAAATCTATGAAAACCAGAGGCCTGGGACATGTGTTTTTGTTTGTTTGCATGTGCCAACATTTCCAATGGCTCAGAAATGTGTGCCTGTGAAAGCTGCATGTGTGTTATTCATTTAGGATTATTTTCAGTCCTTATAATAGGAGGCTCAGTTTATCCTTTTGAAAGCTCTGGAGCAGAGATGATCACAGCCCGAAAGCCTGCCATGGCTGTAAACAACATCTAAGCTCCACATAGCTGTCTCTCCTTGGAAAACGGTCCCACCAAGGAGTGGAAGGGTTTTCACTCTGTGCTCGTGTCAGATACATAGATAAAGAGGCAGCTCATTTCTCTAGGCTCCTTTGCAAACCCCAGCCAAGATTTTTACATTCTGATTCATGCAAATCCGATCATCTGATCAAAGTAACATGTGCTACCTCCCAGGAACTCGGGCCCTGCTGGCTGGGCCACGGCCCATCCACCGCTCACCATCGCCTTCCCCCGGCTCCTGGCGCGCTCCCTCCGGCCTCGCACACGAGTCCCTCTGGCCGCCAGCGCTCCAGGCCCGTGCCATGGTCACCTCCCAGCTGGCCATGGTCATCTCCCAGCTGGCCATGGTGGGCTCTGCTCCCAGCCAGCTCCAAGCTGGCCACCACAGGGGCTGCTGCCAGCCGACTCTGCACAGCCTCACAACCCTCTGGGCCAGCCTTGCCCTGCACCCTCGCTGCCCCACCTGTGCCAGAGCTGCTGCTGGCACCTCTCTCCTGGGTAGTGATAGTGGTGTACCCCAAAATGGGCGCATGTCTCTGCATCCCCAAGCTGCAAAGTTTTGGGGTGAAATTTCCCAATTACAAATTTCTCCCACGACTGCCAGAGCTCATTGCATTCACTTGGGGCATAAGCAGGTCCAGAATTTCCTCTTCAGCAGAAAAAATATGGCCCTTCCAAGACTGGGATTGCACAAGCAGCTGAAAACACATCCCAGGGGAGGAACAAGACCTCAGCTGGGAAGGGGAATGTCAGCATCACCTGCAGTGCTTCCCCCAGCTGGGCCGTGCTGTCCTGCACCCAGGACATCCCTGAAAGCCCCGCCAGCCTCGGGATGCCTGCGCTGCTTAACCGAGGGGGAAACTCCCATCAGAGGCTGTGGTGCGGTTACGTCTTCTGTTATTCCTGGCCGCTGCGGTTGTTTTTTTCAAAACAAAGGCAGTGTTTTCTATCCTTTAGGCCTGAGCAGACCAATTCATCTCTCTTTAGATGGGTTTGATGTGGCTTGGGAAACTCAACCGGTTGTTTTCCAAGCCCAGCATAACTCAGTTCTGCTTCCTGTGGCTCAGCCACGGGTCCTCCAGCCTGGCAGCCACTGGGATGTGCAGACAGTTACCCTTTAGTCTGCTCCAAAACTGGGAATCGGCCCTTGCCCAGGCAGGTGTCAGCCACCTTCACGCTGCACTGGTTGGACTAAACTTTCCATAATTTTCTGAGTAGAAACGAGTCCCACCCACAACAAACACAGTCAGGGACTGCTCACCACCAGCCCAGAGCTCACAGCTTGGCTTTTCTGTGTCAGTAACCACAATTCACAGGTCCTGATGGCCACGGAGCCCCAGTATGTGCCAGACCTTGCTGAGGGACAGGGACTCTGGAGGACGCTCGCAGTGTGGATCTCCTTGGGCTGGCACCTTCACACAGGCACTGCAAGCTTGGAACACCACCGGGGAAAGGAAACGGTGTCCTGAGCTTTGTCCCCATCTGCCAGGATTCAGCCTCTGATAAAAGGGGGGGCAGAAGGAGGGCAGCAGGAATGGGTAGGACAGGGAGAAGGTTTGGGCTCTGCACCTATCAGGGTGGAAAAGGTTCTATCCAGGGCCTCAGCGAGTGGAGAGAGGCAGCTTTTGCCAAAGAAACAGCAAACTGCCATAGGATTGACATTTCAGTGGGGGGCTCACATCAGTTTCAACTGACAAATAGGCAGGGGAGACTTTTTTACACATCACATAATTGTTTTCTGCTTTCAAAGTGAAGCTTCTATTTCTCTTTTTTCCCCCCTATGAAATCACATATATTTAAAAAATTAAAGAAATCCTTAATAGGGTGAATTAAATGTCTCTGGTAAACCCAAATCTCTCCACTCAGTACTTTGTCTCACTTAAAAAGAAAAAAAAAGAAAAGTTTCAGTTTGACCTGGTTTTTCCTCCCTAATTTTTCAGCTCACACTGTTGGAAATAACAGTCTACATAGGTTACATCATTTGTGAGGAATCTCCTCTCATCTGTCTCCAAATGAATAACAACAAACATTCAAAAAATAATTGAAGTTTTATATATATCCCTTGGCCATTCAGGTGGTATGGCTGGCACGAGACATAGGCACTTTAAACAGCTGTTGTGAATCTTAAGTATAAACTTCCACCCTTTGGCCCAGCACCAGGAAATTATGCATAGGAATATACCTGCTCTGCCTCGCAGCAGACACAGCCCAGGATGTTTTGTGCCTTGAGAGCGGGCAGCAGAGAAAAGCTGTTCTCCTGGGGGACACCCCTGCTCTGTGAGACCCTTTTCCCTCTGCTGGGTGAGCGCGACCGAGCGGGGCTGGGGGCTGTGCAGGGAGTGGTGCCAATGGCAGCTGCTGGCCCAGAGGGGCGGCTCAGGCTCTGTCGGGGTGCTCCAGGTCAGAGCTCGACTCTGCTGTCGAGCAGGAAAGAGCATACCAACCTGGGGGTTCCAGCTGCAGGGATGTGACCTCAGTCACCTGCTCCCACCCGCTGACAGCTCTGTGGGCCAGGGCAGGTTGGCAGGGGGCTGGAAGACACCTTGCACAGGGACCAGGACACTCTTTGTCCTCTTGGCCAGTGTTAAGCCCCAGGCAGGGCATAACAGCACCGTGGTGAAGGGTTTGCCCTGCTTGGGGCAGACACTGAGCCTAGCTGAGCTGTGCCCGCTGACCCTTCACCCTGACAGGGACAGCATGGGAGATTGCCCTGCTCAGAATTCTCACCAAACAGCTCTGGTTTGTGCAACACAGCCAAAAACTTCCTTGGACCCACCAAGTTTCCCTCCTGGGCTCAGTGGCTCCTGCACCCAACAAAGCCAACCACAGCGTTATCAGACTGTGCCTCTCTTGTGACAAATCCAGCAGTGCTCCTGGGGCAGGGCTCCAACACGCTTTTATTAAACCCAGCTAAGCAGAGCACTGGTTAAAGTGTGCCCACTCAGCTCCACACATGGATGCCATCACTCACGTTATGTCCCTTGCTCTTGAGGAGAATCCCACAATGGCAATCAAATCCTCATTAGCAATCTTCAATTATAAAGTAAATCAAGAATAATAGCCTACATGGGAAATCTCAGCTCGTGTTCAGAGTGACCGAAGACTTCCTGAAAGGACAAGATGAGGTTAAGCACCACAGACAAGTTACTCCTCTGCTCTGGAGGTCAGGGAGGGACCTGTCCAGTGGGGCTGTTGGCAGCACCTACAACCAGCCCCTGGCCCGACCCCCGAGCACTGCCCCCAAGCACAGGGCTGTCCCTCCCTGGGCACAGGAGGAATTTCCCCTATTTCTGTTCATTCCTTGAGCGTCTCCTACCCAGAGCACCCTTCTGTCCAAAGTGAAGGTCCTCTGAAGGGGACCTGGTGTAAATTCTGCTCCTCTTTGCCCCTGCTTTTGTTGTCAATAAAGCCTGACAGCAGATGTTCAAACACAAACACTTCATGTGCACCATCAGCCAACAAATCCCTCCAGCATCACCCGATCCAGGTGAGCATCACATCTCCTCACCACACGGACTTTTCACAGCCTGAGGAACCTGTCCTGCTGCTGCCCAGGAAATACTCTTGTAAACCAATGACATGAAGGACAGAGGCCCCAGCTCCCAGTTGCACAGCCCCTCACTCCCATGTGCCAGTCTCCAAACTTGGTGGGCATCGTGGGACAGGGAGCAGATCCTCCCTGGCTGCTCCCAACCTCAGAGGAGATCCCTTCTGCCCAGACTTCTGCAGCTTTTACTGCTCCCACCCCTTCGAATGCCTCCAGTGGCAAACAAGCCCTGTCATTCTGACAGTGAAACCATCAGGGCCATGGGCCATGGCAATATTTCAAGGAGAAAAAAGGCACCCATAAAACATTTCTCACTCTGGAAATCAACTGGGTGTCTCCTCTTGGAGGTACTAACACAGTGAATCTCCAGCTGCTCCCAATCCTCCTCCCCAGCACTCCTCTGAACTTTCCCCAAATCCTTCCCACATGAATCAATCTGAAGACAAAGCTGCCAGAGCCTTCCAGCCCCCACCAACCAATTCCACCACTGGGTCCTGCTTCTGCACCTGGGTCCAGGTGCACCAGGAGAGCAGCTCCCAGGAATCCACTGGGACAGGGGCTATTGAGTGACCTCCCGTGCTGAGCTGGGGTGAGGCACCACCTGTGCAGCCCAGATTCTCCTGGAGCAGCGTGGAGTGACCCTGCTTAGCACTGCTCATTTTTCTCTAGGCTTGCAGGGTTTGGAGATTGGTTCAGATAAGCATCCTCAAGCTTGCATGCTTATCTGCACCATCTCCCAAACAGCTTTGATCTGCAGGATTTGGCTGCAGCTCTCAAAGTTATCTTGGGAAAGCTTGTTCTGGGGAGAGTAATTCTCCTGATTAACAAGAAAAAGCTTTCTTAGTGGCTCTGAGCATTTCCAGCCCTGGCTGTAACCAGGGAGTGCAGCCATGTCTGCTCACAGAGAGAAGGAAAAGCCAAGTGAGCTTCTCCTTAGAACTCCACTTGGGCTCCGTTGCCATTCCAGCCAAAATCTGAGGTCAGTTATTTCATCCTGCTTCTTTTCCCCACTTTGTGTTTGTGGGGCACTTCACATCTCCCACATCCTGTGCAGAACTCCTGGGAGGAAACCCGGCTGGACTGACCAGGGAAGCAAGTCACTGGATGGGCTGGGTGAACCGTGCAGGACAAGGGAGGAGGATTTGCCCAGCTGAGGGCGAGTTTAAAAGGCACAATATGGAATTAAACAGCTGGAAGCAAGAGCCCCTCTAGAACCCCTAACGAAGGAAACACAAGCCACACGTAAGCACGTGTTAATGCAGTCACTCATTTTCCAGTTCACTTTCTGCTGGGACTCAGCTCTAGGAAATATTCCTTAGACTGAAAAGTATCAAATGTGCTGCTCTTGGAAAACACCAGCGTGGATTCCCTCACACTCAGCCCACCATCACCCCACTGAGAACCTTCCTTGTGGCAACAACCAGGGAGGAAGGGGAAGATGGTTTTAAGGAACAGGAGGAACTACAGAACCAGCAGTGAAGTTTATAGTGGGGAAACTACCCCGAACATTTCCTGCCGGCCTCGCATAAAGGGTAAATGTGCATTAAAAAACCACTACTCAGGGAGGGGAAAGAAGTGTGAACAGCAAAAATATGTACAGATGTTTTAAATAATTTTTTTTAATTGTTGAGGCAGTAATACTTGGTTCATGGAACTGCAATATACAGAGAGGTGAAATAAATAGCTTATATATATATAATATATATAATATAGCTGGTTTTAAAATATTCCCTTATCATTGGTGTACTAGGTCATCTTGTAGTCACTTGAATGTAGTTAGCAGCATTCTCCAGAAGTGAGCAGGATGCAGGGTCACGGAGCCGTGACTCCCTATGTCGTCAGGAAGGTTACAGAGGATCGATGCGCCGAGAGCTCCACGGGCCTCACTCCCTGCAGCTCCCACCGCCTGTCCTGGCCGGCGGGCAGCAGGCAATAAATAGATTACTGCAAACCGGCACTTGGCGGGGCAGGGTCTCAGTAACTTTGGGAAAGAACTTTGGTTTTCTTTGGTTTTATTTATTTATTTTTAATAATTCTTTTTTTTTTTTTTTCCCTCTGGGGATATGCTTGAAAAGTTGTCCTTTCCAAAAAAAGCAAAATAAGCACCTGTGTGTCATCAACAACAAGAAGTCAATTTAAATAGAGCAGTTCATTTCATTTTTCAAGTCACAATAAATCCCGAACAGCTTTCCCCAGCATTTGCCACCTAGTCTTTTATTAATTTTTTTTATTTTTATTTTTTTTAAACACAATGTACAAAAATAGAGCTTCTTCCTTATTTTTAATGTAAAAATATTCCTCTGGTGCAGTTTTTTTTTTTTTTTTCTTTTTGTGGTTTCTTATTGTGACACCGTTTTTGTCTGGTTTTAGCTGGGGTTGGTGGGTCGTATTCTCTTAGTCCTCTTGGTGACTGTTGTGTACTTGAAAGGTTTCTGTATGTCCATTTGCCCCTTTGGGTATCTCTTCATAAAATGTACATCTTGCTGGTTTTCCCGGGTCTTGGGCCCTTTCCGTGGCCTCCCTTTTTTGGTGAATCCAACATACCAGCCTGAATACTTCGCAGACATCAGTGCCGTGTAGTTGTTTTCTAGGACTTTTTCAATGAAGACACACTCCTTACTGGTGCCATCAGGCTGAAAAAGGGAAAAAAAAAAAGAAAAAAAAAAATTATCCAAATGCAAGCTCAGTGACCAAAAACCAATTTGGCATAAATAATATCATCACATCTGGACCTCTTTTTTGGTTCAAACATTGTTAATAAGAGCCATAACAAGCATCAGCTGAAATAAAATTTATTCTTTTTTTAAAGCATGAAAGCGTGAGGTCATAATTACTTTTTTTTAAATGCTCTTATCCAAGGGGAGAAAAATTTTTCAAAGACAACAGTTAAGTTTTTCCAGTCCAGTGCCTTCAACTGCAAGCAAAGCGAGACATCCAGCTTTGCTTTCTTCCATTAGGGAAAGAGGATGAATTGAACTCATGCCAAGGAAACATCATACTTAGTCAGAAAAAACCCAAACCCCAGAATCTCATAGGGCCCAAACAACAGCGTTTCCCCTTCCACCCCTCACTTCTGATGTTTTCTGAAATATGTCATGGGCTTGCACCCACAACTGCCCAAATCCCACTAAAATCATTACAAGCCTCAGCCTAAGCCCCCGCAGCAGTTTGAAAACCCTGCCCCACCTCACCCCAGTGCAGCCCCTGGCAGATGCACCACACGTGGTGCTCCAGGGGGGAGCCAGGGGGGCGCTGGGGCCACTGAGGTCCCCAGCCCCACTCCTGTCCCCAGGACCCCGGAGAGCCCTGAAGCCAGAGGTTATTTTGGAGAGGTGCTGCACACCTCAGGCTTGGCTCTGACTCCCAGCCCTGAGCGACACCAGCAGGGGAAGCGGCTGTTCCCACCCCGGAATGGTTCCCAGGTGGGATGGCATCCCCCTGGCACCCCGATGCCACTGTGGCTGGGGAATCCATGGCAGTGAGTTCTCAGCCCCCCCAGCACTGCTGACAGAGAGGGGATGGGCCAGTCCTGGTTTTACAGCTCTTCTCTCCTGGGGGAGGTTTTTGTTTGGAAGAGGGTTTCATTTCTGGTGGCACAGGGGGCACGGCCCTTCCCCTTCTGCCATCTCAGGCTGAAAGCAGCCACCCAGAGCTCCCGGAGATGGCTGAGAAAGCCACATCCCTGAAGCATTTTCCTCCTGGCAGAGGGAGCTAGGATCAGCACTGAGCTGGAGGTTTCTGACCGTGACTGCTGCTCCCCAACCACCCCACAGCTGAATGCCCACCCCCTCAGACTCCTTTCCCCATGGAGCCACTGGCTTGAGATTTTGGCAAACTGGGCTCAGCTCAGCCTAGAGATTAAGACTACCAGAGCCAGAGCTGGGCTGTGAACGCGGCAGAACACAGATCTCTGCATTCAGGACCCTCACACAGCACACGCAGCACTGGAGGGACTGACAGCACCACACAACAGCATCTTCAAGTCCCTCAGCACAGAGGAAATTCTTCTCACCCATAACCTTCTGCCAGAACACGTTTTCCCCTTTAACTGCTGAGTTTCTGGTGCTGCACCCAGAATGTCACATGTCACGTGCACCAGCACTTCGATTTATGCATCAGAAGATATGAAGGAGTAGGTACAGGATAAGTGGATATGAACCATCACACAGGACTGCATTCAGTGCTCAGCAAAGCCAAAGGAAGGATTTCCATCACAGCCCAGTTCAGCTTCAAACGAGTTTTTCAGAACTGCAGGCCTGCATGTGCTATGATTAAACTCTCCCCACCCAAACGAAACGCTGTCAGAGCCTCTCAGTGTTCAGCCATTTCAGCCATCACATCCCAGGGGGACAGGAAAGCCGCAGCAGCCTGAGCTGCCCCCAGCCCCAGCTCTGCTCAGGGCTCCTCTGGGCACGGCGCTGGGCGAGGAGCCGAGCCCTGCATGGTCCCCGTCCCTTCCCCGGGGACAGCCCAGCCTGCCCTGCCAGGGGAGCCATCCCTGCTGCTGCACGATCCCCGTGGAGTTTGCTGCGGTTTGTGGGAAGGGCAGGGGACCGTGGGACAGGAGGGAACCCCCCGGGCCGTGCTGCACAGGCTGCCCCGCACCCCTGAGCCCCAGATAGCCACGAGAGGGGAGCCATCAGGCACGGTGACCCAGGCTGGAGGCACAGGGCAGCAGCAGACGAAAGCCAGGGGGGTTTGTCATCACCAGCCCCCAGGACCAGCCATTCCTCCAGGACTCAATGCCTTTGGCAGAGCTTCGGTTCCATCTGTGGCACAGAAGGTGAAGTTTGCCCCCAAGTCAGCGCTGCACCCTCCTGCCTCAAGGCTTTCAGCACTGGGGAAGGTCTCATTAAGAGGGCAAAGGAAATTCTGGCAACTTCTACAACAGCTCTGCTAATCCAGGGCTGTACAGGGGCTCTGCCACAGGAGCAGCAGTCTCCATCCTGGACAGGCACAAAGGTCCTCATTTTACCATCCACAACTGGGAGCTCACAAATGCTTTAATGAACAGCAGAACTGGGCAAAGCTCAGTGGTTCCAGTTCCTGGGGGTGTCATTCTCCAAGTCCTGGGTTTGATCAAAGCCACATGAGTGGCAAAGGGGGAAATCAGTCAACACCACAGGGTTCCACCAGATTTCAATGGGAAGCCATAAAACCAGCTCCAGGTTTCTCAGGGCTCAGCCCACTACAAACCCTTCCCCAGTGAGTGGAGAATTTTTAAACAATACCATGGCTGAGATTCAAATCCACCCAAACCCAGGTGCCTGTGAACCGACCGGATCCATACCGCAGGGGGAGCAGGTAATTGGAAGGGTTGTTCCCCCCATGCTCGTGGAAAGGGACTGGATTTGAGCCCTGACCCTGTTGCTAGGAGAATTAAGGCTTTTTCATGCAATTTGGGAGGTTTCCGCTTGTACCGCGATGTCAGTTTTTCACGGAAAATGAGGACTGGAATGAAAAGAAAACATGTGTGTAGGAGGGGGAACTTATTCTATTAATAACAAAAAAGTATTTACTTATACCTTCAAATTTGCCGACAGAGCCTAAGACGGAGACAGGAGGTGGAGGAATAACAAGGTGCAACTTCAGGCCAACCTCAGGGCTAATTTGAAGTAAACAAGGTGCATGAGATAAAATAACTTTGTTCTGGAAGAGGAAGAGCTAAATGGTTTGATAACATGAAATTACAGCAACATTTACAAGTACCTAGAGATAAATCAGGATAAGGACCTCACTTCCCCAAACAGAGCATTCCTGTATGTGCTAAGACACGTCACAGACACACAAATGGTTTTCAAATACTGACAAGATAATTTTACAGCTTCCCTTATAATCCCCAGCAGGATAAATCATTCACACAAGTTACCTACACCATGAAGAGCTGTGCCCACAGCAATTTATTAGGGGAAAAATCAATTTGTAAGGGTTTTCAATAATTTTTAAGCATCAGGTGCCCAACACTTAAAATTTAACCAGTTCCCTATTTAAGCCATAGCAAATCACTCCTTGGGTCTGCCAGCCATCCCCTCACTCCTCCGAAGAGAGGGGGGTGACAGAGAAAAGGGACACAGCTTTGGCCAGGCATCACTCCCTGCTCCAGCCACAGGCTCACCCTTCCCTGGGAGCTCGTGGTGCAAAGGAGCCGGGGCTGCACCCTCCGTCTCCGGTGCCAGCCGGGAGCTGCTGCCAAGGCACACTTGCACTGGCAGGGATGCACCCTGCAGAGCACTCGCCCTCCAGAACATGGAGCTTTATGCTTTCAACTGATTCTTTGCAATAAAGAAGTTCTTGAAAGCCCCAGAGCTGCACAGGGGCCGCCTGGCCCAGTGCGATGGTCTGGCCACACGATGGAGAGGGCCCACACCCAGCCCCACGTCACTGTCCCCTCCCGGGGCAGGAGCGAGGGCTTCACGTGCCCCACGTGTGCCCCATGTGTGCCCCACTGGCTGCTCCTGCCCTTTGCCCTCACCATCCCACTGGCAGCAGCTCCAGCCACGCTCCTGCTCAGAGCAGGACACAGCAGAGGCACAAAGGCTCTCTGCAAGGCAGCGCCTGGGACCAGCCACCACCAAAGTGTTGGTGTTGGCCCAGGGGCTGCTGCCTGCCCACGCAACGAGGCCGTGCCACCTTGCAGGTCAGTTCTTTGCAAAGAAATAATTCAGAGCATTTTTTTGTTTAAACACACCCCAACAGATTTGGGAAGATGTGGTACCTGTTAGCCAAATTTCTGATAAATGCCTTATGAAATGCCTGATCTAATGCCACCTTCCAGGGAAACCTCCGGGGCGTGGCCCAGGTCTGTGCAGAGCGAAGGGAAAGCACAGCCTGAGCAGCACCAAGGGCCGGCTCCAGCACAGCAGCTCCTGGGACAGGGCTGGGAGCAGCCCCGGTGGCCGTGGGTCACTGCCCGGTGCCAAGCAGGGACCTGAGGGGTGCCAGAGTTTTTACAGAGCAGGGTCAGAGCAGCAGCACCCACCCAGGGCTGCCCTCCCTGCGGTGGTGAGGGGTATCCCGGGGGTTCCTGCACCGTGGGCCGGCTCCACCGCCGTGCAGCTGGGCCGGGGCTCTCCGAGCCCCCGGGGCTCTCCGAGGAGCAGACCCCGATTGTTTGTGCAGAGCATTTGGCGAGGGGCTCCCCAGTCCTAAACGCGAAACATGCTGAACTGACACTAAAGCAGAATTAAGTGCCAAAGCATTTGCTGCTTCTACAATTACACTCCGGAGCGCTTTGGTGCTCTGCTCTCCTTTTTATGACCCAACTTGGTCTTATTGTAGTTTGGCTTTCTCGTTTTAAGTTCTCCAAATGGAAAGGATCAAAGAGCTCTTTGTTGTCGTGGCAGGAGCGCTCCTCGGAGCGAGGCATTCCTGCCACGAACAGCTTGCAGCTCAGGGGGAATTCGCGGCAGCTCTGTGCCACCAGCCCGAGCCAAAGCATCAGCAGGTGCAGCAGCCGCCTCCGCCTTCCCCCAGCAGCCTGCCACGCCGAGCCACCTGAGCGGCTCTTTATGGCAGAGGGAGGCCGGGGCAGGTTTTCTCATTTATGCTTCACAAATGTGGCGCAGTGGGCACCGGCAAATCCAAACTTCCCTCGGCTTTGACAGCAACAATGAGCTCGCACGAGCGGCTTGGTAACACCGCGGAGCGCGGAGAGAAGCCCCGGGGCTGGAAAGTTTCTCTGTTTGCAAAGACCAGGGCACAAATTAAGCTGCTGTTAGCTAAGCTGGGGTTAAAACACTTCCCCTCCTCGAGCGCTGCTGCGATCAGGAGCTCTATGGGTGAGCGGCTGGTGATGTGCTGCAAATGACAACAAACCCCAAACGCGTCCGTGACAACCCAGGAACGCGGGCTTGGCACAGGGCACAGCGAGCCTCGGCACGGCAAGTGAGAGGGGCTGAGTCTGTCTAATTATCACCTTCCTGCCAGCTCAGCCCCCAGGCTCGAAGTCAAACTGTGGTGATGCCAGCCCTCCACACAATGGAGAGCATCTCCCTCCGCGAGGGAAGCAAGCCCCCACCTCCTAAAAAACCTGGAGCAGGGAAAGCTACCACTCAGGCAAAAGGTTTCCAAGAGGGGCACGCACCGAGGCTTTTACAAGGAAAACAGCTGAAAATGGATCCCTCCTGCACCCACCCTTCTCTCCCCCTCCAAAGACAGACAGACAGATAGACAGACAGAGGGGGTTCCCAAGCACGGGTACCCCACGTGCTGGATTTCATGCCACCCCCAGGTGTGAGGCACAGCCACTGAGCTCAGCGATCATTTCAAAGGGCTGCTGAACGTTTCCCTCGGACACTGACACTGTTGGATTCACCCAGTGCATTATGCAGAAGAAACCCTGCCCTGTGTTTCCTGAATTTCACAGCAGTGACAGCAGGGAAGGCTTGGGTTTTCAGGAGAAGCAGGGCCCATGAGCTGCTCCTGAAGCGTGCCCAACTGAGGACCAAGGGCTGGTGCCCCCAGCAGCACTGATAACCCCTGGAAGCCCCAGAGCTGCTCACCCAGCACGTGCCCAGGGACATGTGGCTTTCAGGACATTCCTTCTCTGCAGTTTTGCACAAGCTCAGCTCAGAGGGGCAATGCTCAGAGCCTCCTCCGGACTCGCTCCACACGGATTGGAAAATCCCAGGTGGAAGGAGGCAGTACAGGAGCCGTGTTACTGTCACAGCTTCAGCACTGGCCCCTCGCCCCCTGGACACACACACACACCTTTCAAAGGCAGAAAACACGATGAGGAGCTGAGCACAGCCCTGCCAGAGCCCGCAGTGCCGGGGTGGGCAGAACCTGAGTGCTCAGCCAGCCCCCTGCACTTTATGGGCATCATCAGGACAGATCTGCCAGCAGCATCCTGATGCTCAGCATCCTGGATTTATGACAAGGCATCCTGACCACAGAGACACCTCTTGACCCAAATGCACATTCCTGCTCCTAGAGCAGGCTGTAAATCAGGGACGCTGCATCCATAACTGCCAAGAGTCACTCAGCCTCATGTGCGTTTCCTCCAGCTCTCTGCCCTCTGAACCTGCACAATCCTCCGAGGAAAATACTTAGGAGTCATGATGGGCAGTTCAATAAAAGTGTCTGCCAGCACAGCAGAGAGGTTAATTATGTATACAGGACATCTAAGTGCATTCACAAGGCGGGCAAGTAACACAAAACCACGCGGAGGAGATGCTCCATGGAGGGCACATCTCCATCCAGAGGCCCCGTTGAAAGCAGCACTGCCCATGCTGCCCCCACACGCTGGGAATGCCCCATCCCTCCCCAAAACAGGGAAAAAGGGCACGGTCCTGCATGCGTGGGTCAGGACATCCAGGCTTGGCGGAGCCCTGCGCCTGTCTGTGCCAGACACAAGCTGCAGGAACCAAGGAAGGAAGAGAACAGTTTAAAATTTTTCTTTGCTTCTACCTTTCATTCCAAAATTCCACTTTTCCAACTAAGTTCAGTAACCCTCAAGTTGCCCTAGGAGAGCTTTCTGTCACAGGATGAACAGGAGGACACAGGTGAAAGGATGGTCTGCGGGGCTGAACCAGGCAAGGCTGAGGTCACACCAGGACAGGCTCCTCACCTGCTCCTTCCGTCACTGCCACGGCTCCTGCCAACATGCAGCAGGGTGGCCACGGCCGGAATCGGGGCAAACCAGGTGGCTTCAGCTGGGAAGATGCACATTTGCTGGATAGATATTCCTAGCTGCATCTCAGAGAGCTGCATGTGCTTACTATTAAAGAGGAGAAACATCAACTACTTTTTAAATGAACTTCATTAAATGAAGAGAAAATTTAGGAAACTGAAGTCAAAACTGCAGGTTTCCTGGGGCAGGAAGCTACTGCTCTTCAGGAGGTCTGAATCCCCAGGCAGGTTTCGGATGTGATATCTGGCATCTCCTGTTACCTGCACCCACCAGGTCCAGTCGCATGTAGCCGGGAGGGGCCGCTCATGTTAAGGGATGGGAAAGTGTTTTTACCCCTCTGTACCAAGCACAACCTGCTGGTGAGGGCTCTGCTGGGCTCTGCTGGGAGCTCTTTGCCAGCAGTCATTTCCAGCCTCCACAGGCCAGTCCTGAACTTTCTGTAGGAGCCATCTAGGAGCAGCAGCACGTTTCATGTAGGCTTAAATTCAATACATCATTGTAGCAAGGTGGGGGTTGCTCTTCTCCCTGGGTACAAGCCACAGGATGAGAGGACAGAGACTCAGGCTTGGGGAGGTTCAGGATGGACATCAGGAGGAATTTGTTAAACATGGGAATGGACTGCCCAGGGAGGTGGAGGCCCCATCCCTGGAGGTGTCCAAGGAAGGGCTGGAGGTGGCACTCAGAGCTCTGGGCTGGGGACAAGGTGGGCATCGGGCACAGGTTGGCCTCGATGGCCTTGGAGGCTTTTCCAGCCTCAGTGATCCTGGGATAAAGAGAGTTGTGCCACTATAGGAAATTTGTTCTTAAAAATTGTTTAAAACACCAGGTGTAGATGATGAGCGGAGCAGGATAACGGGACTGGAGCAGTTGCTGACCTCATAGCAGGTCCTGGGTCGGTCCCAGATTTATTCACATTACACAAACATGCACACTGACTTTGTAAGTTATCATTTCAAACAAATGCAACCTCATCCTTCCAAGATTCCAGCATTGACACCACTTTCCCTGGGGCAAGCTTAAATGGGGGGAATTTAGAACCAAGAAAAGTCATTGCTTGTATGCAGGATGGCATTAGCTCTCTTCATGTCAAGTTCTATTACTAAGAAGAGAGAAATCCATCATCAAATCAAGTGCCATCCATAAGAAATGATCATCCAGGTTTTTCCCAGCCTGTGAGTGACCACCTTCCATCCCTATGCAGCAAATGCAAAGCTTGAGACTTGTCCTCCCTTGGGAAAACTTCGTATCTTCGCGCATCCAAAAGACAATGTAAGGGAATCTCAAGAACAAAAATGCATTTAAGCAAGATCTACTTTTCTTTGACCTGAAAAATAGTTCTGTAACTGCCATAGCAAATATACTCTATTTTGCTACTCTTGGAGCACAGGTTTTATTCTCCACTGTAAAAATAGCCTCTGCTTTCTCACCTCCTCTCCAAAACCAAACTGCAAGGCAAGGAGAAGCAGTCCCTGAAGAGCAGGAGTCCCCTGAACGTGATCTCAGCTGCCTCCCTTTGAGAGAGACGGGGCTGCACTGCTCTGTTCCTTCTGGCAATGAAATACTTCTGTGTATTTGCTGAGGAACGCTCAGCAGAAACATCACCCTCATCTTAGAGATGCTCACAACCAAAGAAAAACGGTACTTAGGAGATGAGATGCTCTGAGGAAGGCAATTAAATCTAACCTGACAATTGTCAGGGCCAGATGCATTCAGCAGCACACCCTCTCCACCCAGGCAAGGCAAGGCAGGACCAGGGCTTCCTGCCCAAGCTATGGCAGCATCCAAGGTTGCTTGGCTTCAGGGTCCACTGCATCTGTTTATTTAGATGACTTAAACTAAAACAAACTCACAGGAGAGCGAAGACCCAGACCACAGTTCAAAATGAGATCTGAGCAAGATCCAGCAAAAGCCACGTCAAGTTTTGCTTTCACATGAGCTGCCAGGTCGGAATGGTTTATGGCTGAACCATCACAGAGAGATCCTCGAAACGCCTGCTATTAAACCCAACACCCCCAGTCCTGGTCGTGTTTATGTTGCAAATTCAGCATTCAGCCCCAGAAATCGTGAGGTTTTACAAGCCCCTTTCAAGCAACCCGAATACTGTGCAACTCCTGGAAAAATTCTGGATAAGCATCAAACCCCAGTGAAACTTAGAGTCCTGCCCCAAATCCAAGGTGCTGTTAGCTGTGGTTTTAAATATACAAGCTGAGGAGGGCAAACACCTCACCTACTGCACCAGAGCTCCAGACTGCACACCCTGGGTGCCCCTGCCCTCCCCACACACCCCCTGGCACCTTGCAGCACCCCTGGCTGCTGGCACGGCCCTGGCACGGGCGGGCACCAGGGAGCCTGGCACCCCAACGCCACACAGGGCTGGGGCACCCCCAGGGCACCGGGCTGGAGCCCGCTGACCGTCCTTGCTGCTTCTCCACCAGCAGCTTTTCAAACACAGCTTTTCAAGAAAGATTAACCTCACTGTCAGCCAAAGCCAACTGATGGAAAACCTGCTCCAGGTGCAGCAAAAAGGCTTTGGAGAATGCCCTGGTGTCTCCTTGCCCTGCAGAGGGTGGCTCCCACTGAAGCCCCCCAGCTCGTGTGACACAACAGCTCTTTCTCCCCTGGGGCCGGAGGAGCTACAGGGGCCAAGAGCACATTTACAGGCCACACTGGGCACCTTCAGTCTTTGATGCTGTCAGAGTTTTTTAGCCAACTTTCCTGACTAAACACACACACACTTCAAGAAAACCCCTATTTTAAAGCTGTAATGTAAACAACCCCGAATTATTACCATCCCCTAAAGGCTACTGCTGGCAGGCATCAGTGATAAAGCTCTGCCAGAGCAGTCTGGCATCCAGCAACAATTTGTTTGTTGTCCTGCAAGAATACAGAGAGCCTTGCCATATGGTATTAGCAACTTTCTGGTAACATTAAGAAATATATTGGCTTGGAAAGCAGTTATCACACCAGAAAAAATGCTGTGTCTGAGAGGCAGGGCTCTGCTGCCAGCGGCACCAGCACAGTGGTGCTGGTCAGGGCTGGGGAGAGGCACTGGTGGCCAGCACAGCCGTGCCACGTCCTGCCCCCTGCCCCAAGGACATGCCCCTGGCACAGCCACGCTTTGCACAGCTTTCTTCAGGAGCTGGGCTGTGCTTGGGCTACAAAGCCCAGCGCTGCTCCTTGTGAGAGCTGGGAGGGCTCCAGTGCCACAGACGTGGTGCCAGGGACACGTCCCCAGGAGGCACCCAAATTACCTGTCACCAGTCTGGAGCTCTGCCTCAGCCCCCCAGCTGCCCACAGCTCCCTGCCCTTCTCCAGACAGCTTTTTCCCACTGCTCACATTCAGCTCAGAGAACGGAGGAATGAAATCAAACTCATTGAAATGCTTTTACAAAAATAATGCCCCTTTACTATGATGATTTTGAGGGTGTGTGGACACCAGATCACTGAGGATCTTTGAAAGAAGGTGGGAGTGTGAAACACCCTCCCCATGGACACCTGCTACAGCCTGAGCAGCAGCACTGACCAGACTGCCTCGTCCCACGGGTGGGTATCAGGGAACCCCAGGGGATCCCCTGGAGGCAGTGCCAGGGCTCAGGAGCCACCCTGCTCCCCAGGCAGCAGCACCAGCCCCGGCTGTGCCTGCAGGAGGGGCAGGCTCTGGCCATCGTGTGCAGGTTCAGGCGTCACAGAGACCCCTGACTGCAAACGCTCTCCTGCCAGAGGATGGGACGGGCAGGGAGAGGCGATCTCTGCAGCACCCTGCAGTTCTGGAGAGCCGGGGTGTGCTGCAAGGACAGGCTCAGCCCAGAGCCCAGCTCAGCTGGGAGCCTCCTGCTCAGCCCAGGCTGCCGTTCCTCGCTCTGGGAGACTTCAAAGACTCGCCCTTGCCAGCCTTCAGCAAACACGAGATCTCCACTTCACTGGCGGCCTTATCTCAGTGCACGAGATAAGAGGGGCTGCGGCAGGGAGAAGAACCACAGAAGGACTCCCCAGGAGAACCAGTTAGATGCTCAAGAGCTCCTCCAAAGAGACCATCAGCTCCTCTTTGCCCCAGCACTGAATTAATGCCAATATTCAGGCTTCTTGTGCTCTAGATGAGTTGTCACCTTGTGCCTTGTCACAAGTGGACAAGTCACATCGTGCCTCTCCCTGGAAGAGCTGCACCTTTCAGAGTGCTCTTCCCCCCATGTTTGTAAGAAGCCTGAGATAAATAAACAGGATTAATATTTTTTTAAAAAAAGACAAAAAAGTTTCTCAGAAAAGCAGCTGGCATTCTTGTTCTGAATTTTCATATTTTAATCTCTCTCCTTGTAGTATGATTCCACCATAAAGCCTGGAGAAGAGGGGGTTCTAGGAAGAACTTATTGCAGCCTTTCATACTTAAAAGAGGTTAAAGAAAGATGGGGATGAACCTTTCAGCAGGACCTGTTGCAATAGGACAGAGAGTAATGGCTTTAACTAAAAGTAGGTAAATTTATACCAGATATAAAGAGGAAATTCTTTGCTTTGAGGGCCCTGGCACAGGGTGCCCAGAGCAGCTGTGGCTGCCCCTGGATCCCTGGCAGTGTCCAAGGCCAGGCTGGACGGGGCTTGGAGCAGCCTGGGACAGTGGAAGGTGTCCCTGCCCATGGCAGGGGTGGGACTGGATCAGCTTTAGGGTCCTTCCCATCCAAACCATTCTGTGATTTTATAATAAAGTTCAGTGGTCCATAGAAAACTTCAGGAAGGCCGGAAAACTCAGGACCTACCATTTTTCTGTAGCACCAAAAACCCATAGGCAAAGAAACATATGGGCAGAAGTAAAAAGAAATGAAATCATTTGTTTCTTGGGCCTTCTTCAACATAGCACCAAGAATCCACAAAAAACCCACACTCCAGTCTGTTTTCCCCAGGTGCTGCTCACCTTCAACAGAGAAGTCACTGCTGTGCAACACCTCCCCTGTCTCCAGTGTTCCAAAGCTTCACTCAGAGTGCCAGTGACCCCAGAAGCTGCTGTTACAGAGCCAGGAGCCTGCCCAGAACAGCTCCCAGCCCTCTGGTCACTGCTGGCTGTGAGCACACACACACAGAGCACCTGAGAGGGGCAAACCCCCGAGCTCTGGGGCTCCTGAGCTCCATCAGCCTCTGCTGGGGACTCTGGTGAGGGTGCAGTTATCAGAAATAAATATAAACACACAGAGGCTGCTCTTCTCACCCCCGGGGGGTTAATCTGCTTCCCTGAAACAAAACAAGCAGCTCCAAGGTGCGGAAAGCCCTGTCCATCTCTGGAGCTCTTGTGTTCATCACCAGGTCCGGCTGAGAACAGCAACAACCTGCTCCTGACCGTGGCACGCTCTGCAGGTGATTATGGGGCACGAAAGGGACTAAACTCAAAGCAGGTTTTCAGCTGGGGGGGATCCAGAGCTGCCGAGTGAGGAGGAGAACAAAGCCAGATGGCATGTGCTGGCCTTGCTGGGGATTATGCAGTGTCAGGCAATAGGAAACGAGCAGGGAAAAAGGCCCGGGCTGGTCCCACGGCCCCTCTCCTGCCAAACAAGCATAGCAGGGCAGCCCTGGAACAATCACTTCGTGGGCTTCATTCCCCTCCACCCCCAGACTGAGCTTAAATATTTGTATAAGCCCAGGCGTAACTTTCCTCTCATGTTTTCCTTGGGGTTTACTGGCTGTTTAGAGCATTCAGGCTAAAAAGCATTCCCTCAAACTTGTGCCACAAAGAGAGCTGAAACTATGACACTAATTAAAACCACACTCTTTGGTATCAAGAAGACATGCTATCGTTTCTTTCTCTGCTCACGAGGAGCTGTTAATATGGGCAACACGTTGGGAACATTTTCCCTCCCAGCCCAGGTGGGCTGCTCGGGACCTTGCACAGGCTGGGGTGGGAGGGCAGCAGAACCACATTTACTCCTTGTAAGCAAGGATTTGCCAACCTAACACCATGAAAAGCACATCGGGGGAAAAAAGAAAGAGGTTCACGCCGCCTGAAAGGTGAGAGGCTAAAGAACTGTCCTGCCTCAGGGCCCACTGGGACAAACCAAGGGATGAGCCTTAATTACACACAAATATACTGCACGTTTGGAAAAATGGGTGCTGGCTTTGCCAGGATGCTCCTGGACACTCAGTGCAGAGCAGGAGAGGCTGTGGGCTGCCACTGCTGACCCACCTGGGGCAAGGTCTGCTGAAGAAAAAGGTAAGGTTTTGTGCTCATTTTACCCCATCTGAGTGCTTCTCAGGTCTCCATGACTGGTATCAGCACCTCATAAACATTAACAAAATTATCCTTGTAACATTTTAGGAGAAAATGCTCTGATCACATTTAAAGGATGGAAAATTAAGGCACAAAAAAATCAAAGGCAGGTTTGTGTCCAGTGCAAACTTCAAAAGCATCCAACGTGGTCTAAATCCAGGCAAAACTATTAATTTCCCTGTCCAAGACCAAACAGTGGGGTCTCGTTCAGGGTGGTGACACAAGTGCAGGAAGCAGAGAATTGGCTGCTTTGCTCCAGCCCTCCTGGAGCACTGATTCCCATTTCTCCCTGATTTTAAGCAGTGCCCTGGATGCCTCCTGCCTTGAGGCAGCTCCAAAGCAGGTCAGGCACAGGGCCCTGGCTGGCAGCAAACAACCTGGACTTAGCCTCACAGAGCATCTGCTCCCCGAGGAAGCACAAGTGGGAGGAGGGAGGGATCCTCCAGGGAAGGCAGAGTCCCACAGGTGTCACTCCTGGGACCACAGTAGGAAATAATTGTTCATCAGAGCCATTTGGTTTCTGGTTTCTGTTTGGGAGCTTCCACTGCCTTGACTCAAAACAAAACTCAGCTTCCCTTTTTCACAGCCACGAAGATGCTAGATTTGAATTCCTGGTGGTGCAAAGTGAGTGCAGCAGAGGTTTGAAGGCTGGAATATTTTATCTGACGTTTGTGTTTTGGTGGCACTCCAGCCTTGCACAAGCCTCTGCCAGGCTGGCAAGCCCCCACCTGTGCCAACGATACAGAAGGACTGCGTGAATTACAAAAACAAGTTAATACACAAAAAAGACCACTTCAGCAGGGAAGTTAAGCTGGAGGGGTGAACACGCAGTAATTAATGAGGGGTGAACACGCTTCCATGGAGGGGAGATCCCTGTGTGTGAAACGTTCCTGTGAGGCTGGGAGCAAGGCCCGGCCCCAGCAGGATGCTCAGGTTCCAGCCCTGGCTCTGCCACGCCAGTCCCTGGCTCCTGGCTGCGAGGAAGGAGCCTTCTCTGCCCAGCACGGTGCTCTGCTTGCCCTTCTATTCTGAATTTCTCCCAAAAGGAATTTGGGAAGAAATTCATGTTTGAATGTCCCCCCAAAGAGAGATCAGGTGAGGAAGGTGCTGTGGAGGTGGCACTGGGATGCTGAGGTGACATCTCGCGTGAGGCATGACCCCATCCACACCTGCAGCACCAGTGCAGGTCCCCGTGAGGCTGCAGGGCTCCTTTTACCCCTGGGGAGGCTCGGGAGAACGCTCAGGAGAGCACCTGGGGCAGCCAGAGCTGCCCTGCAAACCCCACATCCCCTGTCCTGCTTCTCATTTGAGGCTGACAGGCCAAGCTCGAACACATCGTTACAGCCCTGAGGAGGCTGCTGAGGTACCACTCAGGTTACAAATGAATTAATAGGAAACACTTACCTTCCCCACTAGCTTGCCTTTCCTGTTCATGCAAAGGTAGAAGTCTGTCTCCTTCCCTTTGATCCGGACTTGACTGCCAAAAGTGTCTGTTTCCACTAGAAGCTGGGCTTGGAAAGGAAGAAAAGAAAGCATTTACCAGTGTGATCCCACAAAGTCACGGGGTGCAGAGCTCCCCAGGGCCTGTCCCACTGCCCGGCTGACCCACACCACACCGGGCTGCTCCGCACGGGGACAGCCCCAGGACAGCCAGCGGCCGAGCTCACGGCCTGGCACCGTGCAGGGCTGACACCAGTGCAGGGCTGAGACCTCTCCAGTGCAGGGCTGACACCAGGGCAGGGCTGACACCAGTGCAGGGCTGACACCAGTGGAGGGCTGACACCTCTCCAGTGCAGGGCTGACGCCAGGGCAGGGCTGACACCAGTGCAGGGCTGACGCCTCTCCACTCCCTCCCACACAGACTCCGGATCTAGAGCTGGTTTGGCACAGAATAATCAGAACACGTGAGGGCTCCGTCCATCCACACCAACCCCACCTCACCAACAACGTTAGCTCGATGCTAACAGAACCAGGGAACTGCTCATGTTGGAAAAAACCTCCAAGACCATCAAGTCCAGCTGTCCCCCCAGCGCTGCTGGGGCCACCACCACACCCTGTCCCCAGGTGTCACACCTACATGGCTTTTAAACACCTCCAGGGATGGTGATGCCACCACTGCCCAGGGCAGCCTGTCCCAATGACTACGCTCTCCTTCACGCTGCAGGAGGGTTCTTGGAGAGTGAGAACACGGATTTTATGGTCATGAAGATGAAAGATTAGCACAATGAGAAAGAAAACCCTTTCCCCACAGCCAGCAGCCCTCAAACACTGCACAGAAGTGGTTCAGCCACACACTCCAGTGCAAAACACCACAGTGACCTCCTGAAGGTCACCACAACATCTAGCAGGGGGAAATTTGGCACTGCATGTTCTGTCTGATGCACACCCACCCTGCAAATGTCCTCCATGCCTGGCTGTGCTTCCAGAAGGTCACAAAGTGCTTTCTGGCAGTCCAGCTCCAGGTCTCCGGCTCTAGCTGGGAGAAATGTGGCCAGTCTCAGTGTCTCGCAGGTTACTGATGCCAGAGCTGGTTTGCAGCATCACCAGGAGCCAGGGGAGAGGACAGACTTCTGCTGCACCTCCACAAACCCCCTGCTCTGACACAGCTGTACCTGTGGAAGGGGCCAGGCTGCACCCAGAGGAGCAGCGTGCCATCATCATCATCATCATCTCAGAAACCCAGAGAGATCCAAATGCAGCCATTCCATCTCTAATCTAAACACAAATTCCAGTCATGCTCAAGATTGGGATTCCAGGAGTTTCCCCGGAGAGGCAGGAGCAGGCAGACTGGACATTTTGGTTGAGATCCATCTCCGACATGGAGGGGGAGAGAGGAGACATGGTTGAAACACAATGCAAGAATGTGTGAGTGTCAGCAAGTGCAGCTCCGCGCTCCTGCTCTGGAAATACTCACGCCTCTCAGTTCTGAGCCTCACCGTGGAAATACAGCTTCTGCCAAACTCTGCAGAATGTTTGATCTGTGCTGCAAAAAGTCACATTCTTTTTGGCATTCATATTTCAAACTTTAAAGCCCTCTAAGAGCAAATATGTTCATTGTAAGGATTTACCTTGGGGATAGGAATAGGAGTTTGTTTCATTTAAACACATTAATATTTTTCCCACTTGTAAAGTCAGCTTTTGGCTTCTGCAGCAGTGCAAATATCACAAACCTTTAACTCACAAGGGCCCTAAACAGTTTTCCCCTCGCAGCTCAGTCACATCTGTAAGTTCAGGGGTTTCCAGTTACTCACTGCTTACATTTATTTAGATACATTTGTTAAACCTGTTATCACAGGGGATATTTAAATTATAACTTCTTTCTGACAGCAAGTGGGATAATGTCTGTATCACAGCAGGATGTTACTTGCAATCATGCACAGACATGGATATTTATGGAAGTTTTCAGAAACACATCATGGGTTTGGGTGTCTGTGATGGGGAGCAGCCTGCAAGCAACACCTGGGTGCTGCCCACTCTGTCCCCTCACCTGCCAAGGCCATGTCAAACCTGTGACCCCTTCTGTGAGGGAGGGCCATGAGCCAGAAATAACCCTTCAGAGTAAGGATATCAAGGTGAGCCAGCCAGGAGGGGATGGTGGCACAGGGCCAGGGACAGCTCCTCAAGGGCAGGCTGACCAGCACGGCTGGAACTCGGTGAGTGCCCCCTGCTCCTGGAAGCTCAGGGAAGCTGCTCGTGTGCAGTGCAGCACCAACAGGCAAGGGAACAGCAAAGGTGGGACTGTTTGCCTGTACAGAGGTGACTTTGGAAGGGCTTCTCCTCACGTGAGCAGAGGATGGAGGTCAGCCTCAGAGAGGGAGACCAGCAGCCAGCACACGAGTGAAGGTCGTGGAGCCAGCACAGCCTGGTCCAGGAGCCACGGCCAACCCCCAGAGCACCAAGGAGCTGCCCACAGCTCTGCAGTGGCCAAACCACCCGGGCACGGAAGCTGCTGCAGGGCTGCCCAGCACAGGGTCAGCCCAGGCTCCACGCAGGCAAGGACAGGACATGCAGCTCCCTCTGGGCTGCGAGGCGTTCCCTGCCCACTGCAGCCCGAGAGCGAAACCTGCTGAGAGTGACTGAGCACCAGACCCGGGCTCTGGCCAGCCGGAGTGGGAGCGAGCACCGACAAAACCTCCAGCACGAGAGGCGTGAGCTGTGGTCCCGGGGCAGCCGCAGCTCCCACCCCTCTGAGGCAGGTCCCTGCTGGCAGCCCCAGCTCAGATGGACAAACACGGGGCGCACTGGCTCCTGCTCCCCACCCCCTCGCTCTGCAGCCACTATGAGTAATATCCAAGCTGATTTTAATTTGAAAAATATCACCTTAAAAAGATGCCGGTTCCCTGCTGTGAAAATTAAAACCATCTGGATGGAGTGATTTCAAATAATTAATCTAGGACTCCTTTGGCACCGCTACTAATTAAAATACGATACCTTCCTCCCCCTTTTTAAATAAAAAATTTAAATAAAGTTTAAAGATCTAATAAAATAATGTCATAATTTAGAAGTAAATGGAAGTCACCTTTCCTGCGGGCTGCAAAGGTTACGGCAGCACTGAGATCCCTCCCAGGCGAGTGCCACGGCCCGGCCCGAGCAGCAGAGGATAAGCAGGCAGCCAGTGACACCTTCATGCTGGTAAACACGGCACCTCCATCCCGGAGCCCCGAGGGACAGCCCAGAGCCCCAGGGACCATCCTGCACCCAGCACCGAGGAGTGGGAGCTCCGGGAGGGAGGTGCAGCAGAGGGTGTCTGATCCCTGCCACCACCTGAGCTGCCCTAGCACAGGCCAGGCCCTCACAGAGGTTCCCACTTCTGGAAAATCTGAGTCTCAAGACATGGGAAACCTCTAATTTCTAGGGATCCCTGACCCCTTTTTCTACAAGAGAGGTCAGTGTGGCTTTAGGGTGGGTTATCACCCAGTTGGCCTCCAGTCTGCAGCACCCCTGGCAGCTGAGGCTTCTTTGTGCAACAGGCAGCTCCCCAAACTCTCCCAGGAGCAGGGACAGGCACCTTCAACAACACATCTAAAATCCTCTAGGATGAATCCCAGCCCTGAAGGTTGCAACGAGAGTTCCTGGCAGGGGGAGGCTGACCCAGCACGAGGGGCTGCTCGTGTCTCCCACCCCACTCACACACAGCAGGAGAAAAGCTCAGCCACCACCAACACATTTTACATTAATTCAAACTGGACTTGGAATGCTGCCCTGTGCTGTGATAAATATGCCATGGCACAATGGAAGTGCCAGGGAAAATCCAAGAGAATGTCCAGGAAAGCTTAGGTGAGAGGAGTCCCACCATGCCAGAGCAGCATCCCCACAGCGCTCTGCTGCTCAGCACACCTGACTCCCAGCTCCATCTGCCCCTGCACACACCTCACTGAGATTACAATCTTCATTTTCAAAGGCCCTGCACTCCAATCTTCAGATCAGGTGTTATTGTTTAAATTCTTTGACAGCTAGATATTCTGATATATTTTCCAGGGGAATAAAAAAAGAGCAAAAGAGAAAAGATGTCTTTAGAGGGTGAGATCTCCTGCTACATGTTTTGCCTTATTGGCCCATTTAACCTAAACCTTCCTGAAAACTCCCACTGGAAGAGACTGGAATTCCTCACAAGTCTAGGTGAAAAGGATTACATATATATATGTTGAAAAGCTATCTACCAGCTAAGAAAACATGAAGTCAGGGAGATATGTGAAGGTGGCAGAAAATATGCCAAATTATCTTTCAGATATTTCCTGGGAGTGGGAGGACAGGAGCCAGAAAAGCACAGGGAAAGAGAGGAGGAGGGCACCTGAGAAGTGTAAGGTTTACAAGTACCAATCACAAAATCCTCAGTTGCAGATAAAGAAAGAGATAAAGGGGAAAACACAAGAAGGGTGCAGAAGGACTGGATACTTCAGGTCTATCTACTGGTTTGGGCTTTTTTGCTGGTGAAACCCCTGCAAAAGGAGCCCCGGGGAGAAGGAACACAGCTGCTTACGCTGTCCACAGGCACCTTGCAGCCAGCCAGCTACATCAGATTTCCTGGGGAAAAGGATCTCAGAGGGGACCAAGATTTTGTTGCTTTTCTTGCACTTCTTTTTCTGAAACAGTCAGGGAAACCATTCTCAGGCTTGAAACCATCCCCAGAGAATGAAGAGGATGCACTGACACGCGGAGGGTGGGAGCACAGCAGCCGGGACAGAGAGCAGCTCTCCCAGTTTGTTACCCAGGTGCTGTGTACGGGACATTCCCATCGCCCACAGTGCACGGATCACATCTGATGGGAGAGTAAAATCCCCTCTCTGCTGAGATTGAATCTTCTCCTGAGACTCCCAGCATGGACAACGGTGCTTAAAATAGTTGAAACCTGTTCAAACACTGCCTACCCCTACCAAAACCACGTGAATCCCTTCTACAACCACAACATCAGAGAGAATATCCCTGTCCCCGCAGTCGTGATGTAACGATGAGGGAATGACACCACAATTAGGTAAAGTCTGGAGGGTCTAATGAAGCCTGCAGGCTGTGAGGGAATCTAGGCTGCATCCCTGAGCTTTGTCTGCACACTTGCATACTCCTGTGAACTGTGTGGTATTTAATAGCTACAATACCCAGAACCCAACTCCCTCCTCAAATATTCAGGTGCAAATTAGGAGTAACCACCCCAATCAATGAGCTGGTGCTCGGGAGGGCAGAGCTCTGACCCACACACCCCTGCCCTGAGCTCATCCTGACTGCCCTGAGCTCATCCTGTCTGTCCTGAGCGCAGCCTATGCACGGCAGATTATTGAAAGGCATGTTCGTGGGGCAGGAGCAGCTCAAGGCTCGGGCTCCAGATATTTTCTGTTTTAAGCCACCGCTTTACACGAGCCGGGGAAGCGCTCCGAGTCAGCACGGGGGCTGCCCAGGGAGCAGCTCCCAGTCCTGACCCAGGTGTTTAAAGCTGCTGTTATTCGAAATGAGGATTTCTTCTAAACGCTGTACCTTTCACTGGGTCAGCACCCTGGGGACAGAGACTTTTCGGGGTGTGTGAGCCCCCCGGAGCACCAACACACGCAGCGAGTGCCGAGTGCCCGGGCACGTTTTCCTGTCCCACCACCGGCTGGGAAGGGGAGCAGCTCCGAGGGCTCTGCGGGAACAAAGGCCAGGCTGCAGGCACAACCTGCCAGCCGCGGAACGGCCGCGGTAGCTCTCAGGAACCAGACAGGTTAAATATTTGCATGGGAGACATCAGAAGAAAATCTATAGTGCAGCGAAGACCTCAAAGGCACCTACACTACAGCAACCCGATCCTGTAAATACCTCCACACAAAGGACTTCACACACATCGGAAGTCCCTCGAGTGCTGATAAAGACCCTACAGGGCTTCAGGAAGCGCAGGGTGGGAGCGCAGGCTCGGGCGCGGCTGCGGGGGCAGCAGCCCCTCGGGGGCTCCGGGGGCTGGGCAGAGCTGCGGGATCCCAGCCCAGGCAGAGCTGCGGGACCCCAGCCCAGGCAGAGCTGCGGGATCCCAGCCCAGGGAGAGCTGCGGGATCCCAGCCCAGAGAGAGCTGCGGGATCCCAGCACAGAGAGAGCTGCGGGATCCCAGCACAGGCAGAGCTGCGGGATCCCAGCCCAGAGCCGCGGGATCCCAGCCCAGAGCCGCCCTCCCTTCCCGGCTCCCCTCCCTCGGGGCTCCATCTCTGCAGTAGCCGACAGGAGCTCCAGGCTCCGGGCGATGCTTTCGGGCGCTCCCACTCCCGAAGCAGCACCTCAGGCCAGGGAGGCTCCTGTCCCACGGCCAGCGCTCTGAGCTGTCCCCTGGCACTCCCTGCGCTTGTCTGCAGCACGCAGGGCCAAGACATGCAGAAATCTCCGTGCTGGTGCCAAGCACACCAGCCCGAGTGCCCAGCCCAGGCCAGCTGCGCAGGCAGGACGCGCCGTGCTGCAGTTAACCCCGCAGGGTGCACAGCCCGGCACGGTCAGGCCATAAAGCACCACTCTCACGTTATTTAATATCACTCTCCACTATTTATTATCAGTCTCCCCTATTTGATATCACTCTCCACTATTTGATATCAGTCTCCCCTATTTGGTATCACTCCCCACTATTTAAGCCTGACACACCGTTCATAGAAACGTGAAATCTCAGAATGGTTGGGTTGGAAGAGATTTTCAGGCTCAGCCAGTCCCAAGCCCCCGGGCAGGGACACCTTCCACGAGACCAGGTTGCTCTAAGCCCTGTCCAGCCTGGCCTGGACCATTACACAGCTCTTACCTGTAGGGATGCCCTCCCAAAAAATTTCCCTGCCAGCTCAGCAGTGGCTAACAAAACACGCCCAGGGGACGATGCTGAGCTGCTGATGTTCCCCAAGCACCTCAGGGACGATCTCGGGCAGATTCTGCCTCCCCACCCCATGGAGATGTGCTGTTTATGCCAGAATGGCACTGTCAAGGTAAAAGCGAGGTTCTAAATCGCGCAAGTCCTCTTCCCCAAACTCCCTACAGGAGCCCAGGCTCCTATAGGAGGACAAAGCTTCCAAACATAGTCCCTACAACCTCACTCCATTCACCACATCTTGGGAGAAGCTTAAATGAAAATATGCTAATTTGGGGTCTTTTATTAGTCCATGCATATGGAAATTGTTTGACAGTTTAGCAGATGTAAGACCAGAATCAGACCAGAATAAATACCAAGGTAGGTCTAAGAGATTTTTGTCCAACTTGAATAAAACTTTAGTAAATCCCTGAATCTGTAATTCTGTGAAAAACAAACCAACCAACCAAACACACACACACAAAACCCCCCATCTGAGCTATAAGTACCGTATTACTGGCCCAAGCCTGCACTACCTGGAGGTTGGTCATCCCTTACCCATGTGAAAAATGAGTGTAAAATACTGTCATTCTAACATGGAGCCATTTGCACCCTTTTGTATATCTAAGAAAACAGGGTTAAGCAGTGGGAAATCAGACTTGACCTCTTGCAGATGTTTTATACATAATTCACCATAAGAGACACTAAAAATATTTTGGCAGTTGCTTCGAGGATGGTGAATCAGCTTATCTAGACAAGATTCAGTGACAGGGGAGGCGGGTAGGTTGTGTGCTGTACAAATGCCTGGGCGGGGACAGCTGTGAACAAATTCTGCCCTGAACTTTGCCACCTGCAAACTTGCCATGACTAAGAAATAAGCCTGGAAAGAGAAACGTTCAGAATGTTAGCACAGAAATTCCTCTATCTCACCAGGGTGTCTTGCTGCCTCCAAGCACAGCTCAAGTGGACAGTATTTCTACAGAGGCAGGAAAACTGCTTGACAAGCTGCCAGGCTCTGAGTCTGGAATTACTGAAGGATGAGCCTCAGAAAAGTTCAGAAGATCTGTTATGCTTGAAAAAGCACGTAAAATGAAAAATAAAGGGCCAAACCCTGATGTCTTTGATCACTCTCATTTGAGTAAACCCCTACTGACACAGTCAAGCCCAACAGACAACGACCTCAGAACCTGGCCCTGAGTTCCTCGCTGAAACGCGTCCAGAGCGCCGGAGTCTCTCGGGTCTGGAGAGAGCATGAACCCTTCCCGTCCCCGCAGAGGGTTAGAATGACTGCAGGAGCAAACCCTGATGAAGTTATTTTGACTCTCCTGTTCCCAGTCTCAGCTGGACCCAATAAAAACCCTGATGTACACAAAAATAACAAGAAGGAGAGAACGACAAGCCCGGGAGCCCCGCGCGCTCTCGTCTCTGCAGAGCTGCCCTGCGTGCCCAGGGGCACAGGGCAGAGCCCATGGGCCCGGCAGCACTGCCCCCCTCCCTCGGGCACGCTGCTCACCCCCAGGGATGAGGGGGCTGTGATGTCAGCACCACCATCTCCTCTTACCAAGGAGCCCCAAACACATGAATCTCTCCCACGTGCCACCCCCGAGATGGTTCCACACGCTCCAGGAGTGAGCCTGTCCAGGCTCCACTGCTGTGCTTGGGAGTGCTCCAGAACGGGGCTGATCGGCAGAAATGTGGAAAGCATCTGCAGGACTGGTTGAATTGAAATTATCAGACGTGCCTGATACACAAAGATGTTAAGTTCTACCAAGCAGGGCTCTTATTCTGCACCAGTAAAAGCTGAAATTAGGATAATTCATTTTAGGGATCAGAATATAGGTGTGTTTATGCATTTTCTCAAAGGGACTCATTGTAACCTTCCCTTCTTCCAGCAAGTGAAAAATATGCTGAAAATAAAGTTGCAGGATGCTCTGGTGTTTTCAGTGGGATTCTTGTGGCTCTGGAACCCAGAGGAGCAGAGGCAGCAGCACAACCTACCAGAAGAAAATGTCCTGGCTCATGGGGAAAATTCCTCTCTGTTTTAAGATTTTGAGCAGGGTTTGCTCTTAGAAATGGTCACAAACACAATTTCAAAGATACCTGACTTCTTAATGCTTGTGCTGCTGAAGCTGCCTGTGCCAAATACAAGATAACTTGTTATTAAATGAAGTACAGAAAATCGTCACTCTTGGGTAAGAGGGTTTGAGAGAGTGTGACTATTCTGGGGTAAGGGTTAAAAGAGATGGGCAAGGACTGATCTTCTGCAGCACCTGGGGACACACCTGGAACCAGCTGCACCCTGGAGAGCGCCTCGGGAGGAGGACCTTGGAGGAAAGTCCTCTGCACCAGCCCCTTTGGAGAGGTTTCTCCCTACAGAAAGAGCACAGTTCTTGCAACTATTCTCAGGGCAGGGGCAACAGAACGCAGCAACCAACAAAAATCAGGTATCACATTAACCCTCCCTTTAGCACCTTTGGTTTCACATATTTATTTTTGGAAACATTTATCACGGGACTTCTCTTAAACTGTTACCCCTAGTCCTCAGCATATGTAAGACTATATACTTCCCTTTTACTGCATTTTAATTGCATGAGAAGTTTTAAAAGTTTTTTTTTTCCTTTCCTGGAGTCATTTGGGACAAAAGGCATCTGGCACTGGGTATTTAAATAAGACCTGTCAGAACTGTAAAATTAGTTTTACGTTTTAATAAAGGTACTTTAAAAATCTCAAATATAATTCTGCATTCAAACCATAAGTGTTTGGATTAAGAAAAGCAGATCCCATGTTAAATCTTAATATAAAAAGTAAATCAAGTACAGAAATAAGCCAGTCCTCACCTGTGGCATTATAAACAAGAGCAGCAAAGAAAATAGGTAATATCTCCAACAGCTTTTTTGAGGGGGCATTCTGAGTTTAAAGAAGCAACATTGACATAATTAAATCTGTATTATATTATATTATTTGCTATTTATCTCAGTTTATCTGGAGACCCAGGCCACCTTTAAAGCTCAGACTCTGCCCCATGTTTCCATCCAAAATTCTCTCCTCTCTTTCTGTCCTCGCTGTGCTGGAGCACCCTGCCCTCCTCTCCCCACCTGCAGGGGTGGCCCCGAGGATCTGCATGGCAAAATATGCCTTGAGGTGGGGGGTGCCCCACTGGCAGGGGCCATCTCTGCTGCCAGCGTCCAGCCCATGCCCATCCAAACTCGGGCTGGCAGAGCTCACTCAGCCTGGAGGACTCTGACCAGCTCAGCAGCCAGCACAAAGCTCTCTCAGCATCTGCAGACACGCACAGGACAAATCCAGAGCAAAACCCAGCACACAAACCCTCCCTCCAGCACTTGCTACCCCACGCCAGTGCGCACATCCCTCCTCCTGCCAGGACACCTTCTCCCTCTCCTCCTCTCATCCCTGCACAGCCTTTGGAGTGCCCAGGGAATTGCCCACCCCTGCTCCCACACAGACCTGCAATACTTGCAGGCAGCCCTGCTGGCCACGTCTGTCTGCCAAGCCCGGGGACCGGGCTGCCCCCGCCTTTGGCACAGGAGGATGAGGCCACCTTTGAACCCTGCCGAGGTGACCAAGGCACCCCACGTTTGCTGCCCCCACCTGAGCTCAGCTCACTGCTGGGACACTCGTGGCCAGCGCCACCGACACAGAGGGACCCACAGACACACCACAGACATGGGACAAGAGGCAGCCCTTGGCCAACAGCACCTTCTCCAAGGGCTTTACAGCCCAGCACAAAGCTGCAGCCTGACCCAGGCCAAAAGGGAGCCACTTCTCCACCCAGGACCCCGAAGAAGCGAAGGAACAAGCTCACATGGACTGAGGAGCTCCAGTGCAAGCTCCTGGTGGGGAGCCACCTGACCTTTATGGACCTTCCAAACCAAACCACTCTGTGATTCTGTGACGTGGCTTTCCAGGCAGGCCTGGCCCTCCTCCGAGGCCACAGTGGGGACGAGGGCAGCGGGCAGGGAAGCATCACAGGTGCAGACAGGCTCGGGACAGCCCCCACCCCCAGCCCAGCCGTGCTGTCACCTCCCTGCCGCCAGCTGCCCAACCTGGCACTTCTCCACAGGTCACCTCCGGTGTGAGGAGTTAACGCTCATCCCCCAACAGGCGCGATGAAAGGAGGCACAAAAGCAGGATGCTGGTGAATGACAGCAGTGGGTGGCCCGGCCCTGCACACAAGAGGCACAGCCAAGTGTGTCTGGCACCAGACAATGGTGGGGCTGGAGGTGTGTGGGGCGGCAGCGCCAGCGCCGTTCTCACGGCGGGGCACCCGGCCGTGTCGCCTCACAAATCCACTCCTGCTCCTCGCTCCCTCTCTTCCCCGGGGCCGGGTTTGTTTCCTTCTGTATTGTCCTTCCTGTGGGGACATTTGCAGCTCGGCAAAGCGAGCAGGTCAAACACCCTCAGATGGTGTATTTAGTGCTGCCCCTTGGGTTCCCGTGGCTCCCTCGCCGTTTCCCTGCTGCCCGGGGTGGCAGCCTGCCCCCCGGGCTGCGCTGGGCAGAGGGCCTGAGCCAAGTGCTGCTAATGCGTTTTGCATTTGTGCTCGGGGGCAGGAAATCTCAACTTCCAGTGCCAAGGGGTTAATTATAATTTATATAGCAAGATCTCAGGCTGTGGGAATTTTTTTCTCCAGCTAATTAAGAGGTGCAATTACCTTTGAGAATCAAAGGCATATTCTGGTACCCAGCTCTGAGAAGCAGATTACAGACACTTAAAACACAAGGACATCTTTGCTTTTCTACATGCTCTTAGTTTTTGATGTTGATCATTAACAAGAAATTGTCATATTTCTGATCCATCATCACAGTGTCCTGCTGACCACCCTGTGGAAGCCACTGACACAGGGTAACACAGAGCACTGCTGTTTTCCCTGTGATTACCTGTCCTTCCAGCAACACGCCCAGCTGACCCACCACCTGCTGCTCGGGGCCCTGGCAAAACTTTCTGCTTATTAATTAACAAAGCTGCATGATGGCCTTGAGGTGGGCAACACCTAAACAGCCCAGTCTGTGCTCAGACCACAAGCTCAGGACTACTAACTCCCAAAGCAAGCAGTACCTTGATGTATATTGTATTAATAATAATGATTGTATTGATTTGGAAATATTATTCTAAGTAAAAATTGTAAATTTATGCAATAATTATAATAATTATTGTATTAATTTAGTAATAAATATTACTAAATTGTCCCATGGCAGCCGCTCTGCATTGCCCTGTCCTACCCAGTGGTCCAGTGCAAGCAGGAGGACACCACTTGCAAATCCACCCCCTCCCACAAGCTCTGCCCATCAGCTCCTCGCCTTCGTGTTTGTGCAGAGGCTTAGCAGTTCCAGCTCTCCCTCCTCACCACTCCCGGAGGTGATTGCTGAGCCATTTGCAAAGGGTTAATGTAATTGAATATTCGAATGTGGGGAGAGGGGCGTTTGGGCTAAAGGCAGCAATGAAAGGTTCTGGGGAACCCTCAAAGTCCTGCTCTGGGGACTCAGCAGAGTCACACATGCAACACGGGCTGCAGCCTCAGCCTGGCTTGGCACAGCCTGCACGAAGAGATCCTCCACCACTCGCTGATTTTTGTGGATGCACTGGGCTATCGCTCTCTGGGAAATGGAGTGCTGAAGTTAGAAAGTGATGCCATGCAGTTGTCAGCAGCCCACACATGCTGCAGGGCTCACACACCCGCAGCAGCAGCCTCCACCCTGACCCAGAACACAGCCAGAAGCGAGCTGAGGCTGGCAGTGGCAGGAAGACCAACCCTTCCTCTGGAGGGGGATTCCAAGTGGAACCTCTGTCCACGTGGGTTAGAACTGAAGCTCATGCTGGTAAAGCCAACAGGGGAGCTCAGCAGCTGGTACCCACCATCAGCAACTCTCTACATGACTTGATTACGCCGTGGCAGCTTTATCAGGCTGCCCTTTGATGTGCTGACAGCAGCAAACTGCCAGTGTTGGACTTGTGGCCAAGCAGGAGGAAGCACGCTACCCCAAACCACACCACGTGAAGCACTTTGTTAAGTGAGGAGGAGATAACACAGCTGACACCTCAGCAGGGAGAGATACCCTTTGGCACTGCTCATCTCACAGGGAGCTCCAAGAAGCTCCTTTAGACCTGACAATCAACTTATCCCACAGGTATTGCCATCCCTGGAAGCCATCCTTTGATGTGTGGCTGCCAGAGAAAGGGCACATCCGTTGTCATGAGCCATTTTACAAGAACAGCTACAAAACTGCGCAGACCTGTACCAAGCAGAGCATTTCCAGTACAACTGAGTCCCCAGACAGAATAATCTGTTTCACTTCAGGAGACTAAGCAAAAATCAGGAAGGCTTTCTTCTGCAAAGGTTGAGAATAATCAGGGTAGAAGAGAGGACAGCAGTTCTTAGAGCATTTATTACTCTATACAGGAAGGCATCTTGCTCCTCGCTGGTGCGGGCAAGAGGTTGGGAAAGGACATGGCTCAGCCCTGGAAAAAGCAAGAGAGGGATTACAAAACTGTGCCTGTAGTCTCAGCTTAACCCACGAACCTGCACAGCGTTCAATGAAAAAGACTGTAAATGCTTCATCAGCAACACGACCAAGCTGCATAGGAAAGAAAAAGAAAGGAAGGGCAGATCCAGAGGGAAATAAATTTACCCCAGCATTACCTTTCCCTACAGCTTGCTCTTTATTGAAGAAGCAGCAAAAGCTTCAGTGCGCTTCAGAACACAAACGCTGACACGGAAATTCAGAGCCCTGAACCACTTCCAACAGGGAAAATATACTGACCGCAGTCTCTTTGGAGGTCAAACAAAATCAATAGCCTTTCTCTCCAGTCTGTCTCTAAACTAAGCTTCTTTCAAAGACATCCAGAGAAAATGGATCATCTTTTGTTGTTGTGTGTGGTTTTGGGTTGGGCTTTTTTTTGTTTTGCTTTTTTTTAAGTGGTCAAACATTCATAGAAGCGTAAGAACTCCTTCCTCCCCAAGCATACTGAAAGGATTGTATAGAAGTCAACACTGCCCATCAGTTTTACTACACAATAGATGAGTTATCCACTTCTTGGGGAGGAAACCAAGCTGGAAGCTGCTTAGTGCTCAACAAGAGAGGAAAAAATAAATCAATGCATTTGCTTGATTGGGGTACGTTTAAAGCTGGTTGTCAATTAGTTCAACACAGTTTGCTGTTAGAGAGCACAACAATTTAGCCCCAGGAGCTGAAGTTTGCTGCATATTTCCTCCGATTCCTCCTGCTGAGAGACATATTGGCTGCAGCCAGGTCAGGCACGGAGGAGGAGAAGGGGTGAGGCTGAAGTCAGAGCCACAGAATGAGAGCCTGACGTGGGATACAGCCAGTGGTGACTTCTTCCTTCCGTTCCGAGCACACAGCAAAGCAGACCCATGTCCAGAGAGGAGCAGAGAGGGCAGCTGGTCCTCACACTGGTGCACAGCGTGCCTCTGCCCTCCCCAGCACACACCTTCTAAGATAAGCTATGGCTTACACACCCTTGTGCAGATGCTGTCATCCTTCCCACATCCGTGGGTCACCCCCAGCTGAGGGAAAGGGCAGAAGGACTAAAGGGGGACAATGAAAAACTTTGCCTATCTCCAATTTTCTAAGTAATACAAATTCTTAAAAATCTCAATACAAAAATCACAAATGGGGACAAACCAAAGTTCCTTCCTAAGGGTCCCACTGGATGCATCCAAAGGAAAATCACTGCCTTCAGAGCAAGGGATCGCTGATGGCTTTACCTGACAGTTCTGCTTTGACAATCAGTGTTGAAAGACACTTGCCAAAGCAATAATTCGGGCTGAGAAGGCTCTCGAGAGGTCACCCAGCTCAACCCTCTGCTTCAAGCAGGAGCACCAGGGCCAGGGACCATCACTGCTCAGCTGTGCTCCAGCTCCCCTGCAACAGGTCACTCTGAGCCGGTGACACCCTGATCCAGGCACACCTGAGGCGGCAGCTACTGCCCCACAGGCATGGCTGGAGAGGTACAGACACACCTGCAGCTGACCCGGGCCGAGCACCAGCAGGGCTGAGCACTGACCTCAGCAGAGTGAGCTGCCCCCGGCCATGGCCGTGAGCCTCTGGTGCCCTCACAGCCACGGTGAGTCCTGTTTGCCAGCAGGCATCCATCCCACACTGCTGGGCTGGGCTACTGCTGCCCCATCCTACACTGCTGGGCAATCCCACACTGCCGGGCAATCCCACACTGCCGGGCAATCCCACACTGCCGGGCTGTCGCTGTCAGAACCTCCCGGGCTGTGCTGGGGCTGCTCTGTGTCTCCAGCTCCCCTTGCGAGCACAGCACGCGTGCAGCACTGCACACCCTGGCCCACACCACAGCAGGGAGGGTTTGTTCCCCCAGCCCCTGCAAAGGGCACCTCCTTTCTGAGCGAGCACATTTAGCATCCTGGCGTTAGGATCTCGGTCTTGTGCCCACACAGGTCTAACGGTGCCCGTGCTGAAAATCCCGGGGAACAGAACGGGCTCCAGCGGTGGTGACCATCAAACGCCCAGCAGCCCCAGCAGCAGCAGGAACAGCCAAGGCTAGGAGCTGGAAACAAAAGTGCTATTTCTTTGTAATGCTTTTTATCTCCCCTCCTCCAGCCCCCCCAGGTGGGACAATTTACCCGGTGACTATAAAGCTCTTACATGTGCTTGTTAGCACCCCCAAATTAGTAGGTGTAAAGTCAATATCCTTTTGCCTATTTACTCCTAATGAGTCACCAGTCAGAAACTTCACTTGAAGAAAACGGTTACAAATGCAGATGCCGGAGCAAATGAAATAAAGGCAAGAATCACAAACCTTGCACAAAGGCAAGGGGCTGGGCACACCACACAGCACCAGGCCATTGTCACCGGCTCAAACCTAACAGCTTTGATTTGCCTCCCACCGGCTAAAATGGTTTGAAATGCAAGGTCTGAACAAAGGTGCAAGACACAGGAGGAATGGGAGGCACTGCTGGGCACTTAATCTCCTTTCAGTCTCACACAGGAGCTCCAGGAACGGCTCTGTTGAGGCCAGTGGAGTTTCAGGAGTGTAGGAAAAAGGATAATCAAGCCTTGGCTGTAAGAGAGATCCAGCCCTGTGATCCCCCCATGCAACCAGCAGAAGCCTTATTTGGGATTTATACTGCAGTTACCTTTAGGCAAGTTCCTTCAGCACTGGAACCTGGGACTGCATCACTGATCCTGACGGGACAAGATCAGCTTTTGGGAGCTGCGGTGTTCACCTCTAACCCAACCCAACTCGTGATTTGAAACCAGGAGCCCAGAGCACCCCCCAGTCTGCTTCAGCACTCACCCCTGCAAACTGTGACCCTTGCATCTGTCCCTGCCCAAGCGCTGGGGACACCCAGACATTATTTTTTAGATTTGTCTGGTGCTTACATGCCATCCTATTCCTAGCCCTTCCCTGCTGCTTCTCTACACTGAGGTCTTCTCTGCCTCCAGAGGCTGTGGGCGGCATCCCCTGATGCTACAGCTCCCCTCTCACGTTCAAACAGCCATTTCCTCTCTGCTTGTCCTTCCAAAAGCACTCGAGAACATCAGGTATGAACCAAACCACACCAGCTCGAAGCCAGGGTCCCACCATGTCACCCAGCATACAGTCAAACGCCAAAGGCTCCCATCGCCATCGAGCCACTCAAGAGCAACATCCACTCCTTCCCTGTCCCACCACCCCAGCTTTGGGATGAGGCCAGAGCAGCTGAGCAGCAGCAGAGGACAGGACTCCTCTCCACAGTGCTACCTGGGCCAGACCCTTCCAGCCAGCACAGCTGCCATCTCTGCTGGGGAAGACCCAAACTCGTCACAGCTGGAAGGCGGCAGGGTCACGGCGCATGGCAGGGTTTGTTCCTATTGCTTTGGGAGGAAAGCACCTTTTTTGGCAGCTGCAAGAAGAGGAGAAGGCCTCTGAGTGCACGTTTCAGCTCACAGAGACAAGGGCAAAAAAAATGTGAGCACTACCCAGTCGTGCTCCAAGCTCAACCACTCCAGGCAGCATCAGCAAAGGGCAGACACAGCCCCCAGGCAGCTACAGCACAACTCAGGGACACAAGGCTCAGGATGCGTTGAGAAGGCCTCAGCTCCTAGGTCACCATAAAAGCATGGATTGTCTGTTACGGGCAGTCGGAAGACACTGAAAGTTCTTCAGGACCAGAGTGGGCACTGTTTGTTGCTGGCATTAAGAGGGATGCTCGCAGAGTGCGGCCACGTGACCTCTCCCTTGAGCCCCAATACCCCGCTCTTCCTCACTGGCACAGAAAGGAGGTGGTTTTTCTTTTTTAGTGGGACTTCTCACTGCCTTTACTTCCAGCTCGCCTTCCCCTCCTTGTGAGCACTGAGACCACAGACGCTCTACACGTGTTCTCCTCTGCATCCGACTGGCAAGCAGTCTGGAAAATGCCAGTATTGGAACGGCCTGGATTCAGTGGTTTCTGAATGCTGATCGGACACTATTTCGTTCAAGCCACAGATAGTCATTTTTGGGGGGTATTTTCAGCTCCCTTTTTGGACTCTTCCAGATTTCCAAGCGTCATGCATCAGCAGTTTCTCCTCCTCACAGCTTCATTATTTTTCACCTTTCTGCCGAGCCTGGGGCTCGGTGCAGTTCTGCAGGGCCCGGGCGCTTCCCTGTTCTTGCAGACGGCCACGCAGTGTTACTGGCGTTGTTAATGTTTGCTGTGCTCCACCTTGCAGCTGCGGAAATTCCTGACTATCTGGTTTTTCAAAGAGCTGAGGTGAAATCCAAGCGACTGAAGTGCCTTATTTTTTCATAAATGTAACACCTTTCTTGAGGAAACCCCAACCTAAAAACAGGAACGGTCCCACAGCATCTGAAAGCACCAAATAATTACTTCCAACCAGGCTACCAGTGTGGCCTCCATTACCACTGTCTCCTTAGCATCTCTCCATCTGCAAAGCTTTTATCCTGCTGGCACAGCTCGAGGTGGGGGAAGGGGGTAACCGGGTTCTGGGCTGAGGGGGGGACACACGAGGACACCGAGATGATGAAATTCACACCACTGCATTATATGTGAGGAACAAAGTTCCTCTGTCTCCAGTGTCTGGAGGGTCCAGCCCCAGTGTCCCACCACCCCAAATGGCAAAGTGGAGCAGGAGATGCTCCAGGTGAGTGATGTGGCCAACACCAACACCACCATGAAGTCTCCAGGAAGCTGACTTGAGGAATCTCAAACAGCCCAGTGAGGTTCCACGGTACCTTCAGGCAGAAGTGTAATCTTCACACCAAGTTTTGCATCTCTCATCCTGTCCTTAATTAGGCAGTTCTGAACAGGGTTATTGACATTTCTCATTTCTTCCAAATGTTTCTTATGAAGGAAAAAACCTCTTTGGCCACTTGACATCATGCACGGGGATGTTCACCCAAAGCAAAATGTACGAGACCATTTGTTGGCAACGTTTTCCTCCCTTCCTCTCCAAAGTAAAAGCAATTAAAAACCCTTTTGGAAATGCAGACCAGCCTAGTTGTAGGGTACTTTTAATTGCACCCCAAGAACTTGAGTTAATGAATGACACTGGCCAAACACTTAGACATGGGAAAACCTCAGAGAGCACAAAAGAAGGTTTGATAACCAACACCAACACCAACAACTGCAATTGACCCAAAGGAGCTCTCAACATCTGTGCATGGAATCACTCCTGGCCTAGAAATATATTTAAAATCATGCCAGAACTTCATCACAGAATGGTTTGGGTTGGAAGGGGCCCTAAAGATCACCTCCCAGTCCCCAGCATAGATTTCAGACAGAAGGAATCACTACACTGACATCCAGAGCCATGGAAGAGAAAGGAAAGCCCTAAGTTTGTTTCTGTGTTCTTTCATCTGAGCCAGGGAAGAACATTTAACAAAGCAGCTGCTTGAGCTTCATGGGAAAGCACCACAAACAGCAAGGCAGGAACAGATAACATCATATTGACCTGTCTTCAGGGTCTGGCATCCACATTTTCATAAAGTGTCTAAGAAGATAAATCACTATACTAATAATATTTGTATTGATTATCTAAACTGAAGCAGCAATCGACTCCATTGTCTCACTTCCTCTTAAATTGCTCACAGATGGGATCCTATTTCCTATTCTGCATTTCTAATGGGAACACTTAAATCACAGTGCAGAATTATATGCACACACAAACTGTTAACAAAAACCCTTTTATGACTTGCATGAAAATAAAGATTTTTCACTTTGTAGCTCACTTTCCACTCCACACAGAAATTAAAAATGACAAATTATCAGCAGATCTCTAAATTACCTCTGCTCATTGTTTCTGGGTCCCTAATATTTGTTGACAGACAGGCCTATGCTTTCCAAACCCTGATCAGTGCTTATGGAGACCTGAACTTTGGACACAGAGTTAAAAGGAGATTCTTTTTTTTCCCGTGGAAGTCAAGGCTCTTTAAGCTATCTCAAGATCCAGAAGTAGGGAAATCCAAACTCAGTGTAGTGTCAGAGGAAAAATAAATGAAAGGTTTTGTTCTTAGTGCAGGTTCGAAACAAGGGCTGGAGAGAGATTGGACTTCAGATGTGACGTTGGCTGCAGCAGGAGCTCAGGACAGCAGCTACCAAAATCAAAATTGGCAACAAATTCATTGTTCAAAATATGTTTGTCATGAATCAAAACGCAAAAGGCTTGGATTTTTCTTAAACTTCTCATCCCACCTAAGCAAGGCGTTTCCCCACCCTGGCACAGGCACAGACTATGGCAGAATAAAAACTAAAAATGTCTTCAGTGTACAGATGGTTTGTGTAAGATGCTCACCCTGTGTTTCAAATGGAACCTTTCAGGGCCACCAGGAAGGTGAGGGCAGCCAAGACCCCTCGCTGCCCAGAGCGAGCTGGGAACCCCAGCCCCAGCTCCTGCCCCATCCTCAGCCCCAGCTCCTGCCCCAGCTCCTGCCCCATCCTCAGCCCCANCATCCTCAGCCCCAGCCCCAGCCCCATCCTCAGCCCCAGCCCCGGCTCCTGCCCCTCGCATGGGTCAGCAAAGCCCTGAGCCGCCTGGAGCTTCAGCTCATCCCCTCATCTGCTTTCAAGGGACAGCTTCACCACTGCCCCACTGCAGAGGAAAAGGGGAGATGTTTTAAGGAACACAGAAATGATACAGCTCTCAGGGACTGCTGGGCAAGGAGGGAAAAGCCCAGAGCCAGAGCACAGCAGCTGGACGGCGAGGGCTGCTGGGCTCCGGCCGGTCCCCAGGACCCAGATGAGTGTACAGCTGCCATGGTGAATGACCATCCCTGCGCTGAGGTCAGCTCTGCCCCCGGGCTAAGTAAGTGAAAATAAATGGTTTAGAAGATAAAAGGTCTTTTAAAAAATTTATTTGTCTTGTCGTGATGTCAAAACTGTAATGGGAAGAGACTGGAGGCAGCGATACGTTGGTTAAATGGGAAACAGCCTTACTGATGGTTCAGCACAATAAGTTACAAAGCAGATCCCAGCTCATGCGGGATTTGGGGCTGAGCTGCACCGACAGACAAACCCTTGCACGCACCTGTTCCTGGGAAGGAAAGCTGCTTGGAAATACACGTGGAAAAATCGTGGAAATGCAGCGATATTTCACAAATCCAAACTGCTGTTTGAACTACATCTCTTATCTTTCTTGAAGATAAATTCTGAGCCTTCCAGCCACCATGAGTTTAGTTTTTTACTCCTGCTCTTCCCAGGAGAGGCATCAAAATTGATTTAAACTCTTCCAGGAAGGGAAAGGGTTAATCAGATTTCCCAAGGCAGCTCGCTGTTAAGGTGCCAGAAATACTGAGGGGAAAGAATGACTTGCTAAAGATGGGACAATGGCACTGGCATTTTGCATTTGTTTCCAGGCTTTCAGATAGAACAAATGGGAGTCATTAGTGAAATGAGTTTAGGGAGTTCTAAATTAGCTGTCAGGCTGCCAAACCCGGAGAAGTGCTATGTCAGCCATTAATTCTGGAGAGCCCTGGATTACCCAAACCTAGGAAGGAATCCTGCAAAATTTAGAGTCAGTTAAAGGAGGCTATTTTGCTATAATAATATTTTCCACACATATTACACCTCCTCGTGGAACGGAGCCCACTTCTACCACAAATGAAATCTCTGGCAGGCCGGAGCGTGGCTGATGTCTAGACAGCTGTAATGCGCTCTCCGTGGGCAGGTCCACCGGCATCCCAGGGAAGCTCCAGCTCGAGCAGAAGGTGGGGGCTGCAGGGCGCATCTCCCCGGCTGGAGTGGCCCCGGCAAGCAGACACCCGTTTGCCTCAGCTCCTGGCTATCTCTGTACCACCCAAAAATCCCATCTGCGCGGGCGTGACGCCTGTCCCCGGAGCGGCCGTGGCATGTGGAGGTCACACCCGGCACCGCCTCGCACCCCCTCTCCCATCCCCTTCCCTCCTCGGTCCTCCTGCCCCGCGAGCAAACCCAAGCCCTGCTAAGCTCCGAAGGCTCCTGTCTCCCGGGAGTGCTGAGCTGAGCCCCCCGAGCCCCGGGGGAGCCTCCAGGGGCTGTCACTGCCCCAGGGCCCAGGGCACAGGGTGTGCTCACTGGCACAGGGTGCTGCCCCTGGCACAGGGTGCTGCCCCTGGCACAGGGTGTCCTCACGCGGAGCCTCCACGCCGCGGGCTAGAGAGCTTTTCGGGGGGAAGGTTCATAAAACAGAGGGTTTGTAACCTCCTGGGGGACCCGGGAGTGTGTTCTAAACCGCGATGGAACGGATCCATGGACAAAACACCACCTGGAACGTGCCGATTGGGGATGTGCCCGCACACCGCACAGCCCAGCCGGCGGGACACCCAAACTCTCCCGCAAATTAAAGTTCCCTCCACCGAGAGCAGCAAAGGGCTCTCACACCTCTCCACTGATGGCTATCACTGCTCTTCGCCCCCCAGGACAGCAGTAGCTGGGGACAAATTAAACCAAAAATCCCATGGCTGTGAAATACAAATGAGGCAAAAAATGCCTTCACCCAACCAAGAGAGCTCTGTCTCCCCAACTGCGCCGGATACACAGATCGTGAGCAAACAGGATAGAATGTCTTCTGCCTTTTGTGAAATGAAAATAAATGAAAGGATCTAAGGTTTCAGGTCACTGATCCCTCTCTTCCCTATCTGTACCATTTATCGGAGGTAGAATGTAAAGGTTCCAGGTCCTTTTCTTTTTTTTTTTTGTCAGCACTTTAATGGTTGTTTTTTCTCCTTCACCCTTTCATTTTCTGAATGAAAGGACCACTTAGGAACCTGTAAAGTAATAATAAGCTTATAACAGGAATATTGTTTTTCTGGGCCAGTGCAAACTCTTTCTGAATAGGTTGAAGAGATTAAAGTAAAAATGCAATTTGTAAATAGATCAGTCCTTTAATTAGTTTATAGTCTGTTAAGAGAATATTTTGCTCACATAGATCATCTGTTATCTAAAGATCTCAGAGCACTTTAGGAACATCAATTAAGCCTTTAAAAAAAAACAACCTTGGGAGATAGGTAAGTGTATTTAGATTAATTAGTGTTGCTGTGAGCAGCAGGCATCATTATTAGATTTAATTTAGTCCAATAATTGACTTATCTGTTAATGGATTCTAATTCATCTGAGAAGGGATCAAACCCATCTGATTAAAAGGATTACATCGACTCAATTAATTCTATTAACTGACTTAATTTGCCATTTAATAATCTGACACACGAGGCCAGATCTTGGCCCCAAAGAATGCATAAACCAAAACTTACACACCGGAATTATTATGACAGCAGAATTATGCATTGCAGAGCATGCATTCATGCATTTTGCCTGCCACACGGCATTTGCACACCTGGATAAAACCGTCGAGGGGGATTCCTCCGGCCGGATCCCCCCAGCCCTGCAGCATCCTTGCTCCCTGAGCTAGGGCTGTCTGCTCATTCTCTGTACTGAGGGTGGCTGCTCAGAAAGCAGCAATTCCCTGCCTGAGATCTGCCACCTCCTCTGTTCCGGGCATCCTCTGCAACCAAGAGGTGAGAAGTTTTACAGGAGTCAATAAAACCTTGTAATAAAAGTAACCTCCCTTCAAAGGCAGGACAACCCTCCCATTTGGAAGNAAAACAAACAAAAAAACCAAACAGAAAAGAAAAGAAAAGAAAAGAAAAGAAAAGAAAAGAAAAGAAAAGAAAAGAAAAGAAAAGAAAAGAAAAGAAAAGAAAAAAAGCATCTGGACACTGTTGTGAATGTAAGGGAAGATGGGAAAGAGGTGCTAAACCATTATTTGCTGCCCTATCCTTGAAACAGGCTGGTGCTGACGGGCTGGTGCTGAGCACACGGACCTTCACCCCCGTGAAGCCTGCGGGGCCCTTGCCTGGGGTCACCTTCCCCTAACGGGACCGCGCTGCTGAGAGAGTCCGCGGCTGCAGCCAGCTCCGGGCCACCTTTGCCCACGTCTCTTGCCTTTTCTCAGACATTTCTCGGACTTGCTTGTCCTCCCAAAGCCTTCCCCAAGCCGCAATCCTGAGGCCCCCAGCCCCTCGCCGTGCCCCCCCAGCCCCTCGCCGTGCCCTCCCTCAGGGACGGCAGGAGCCGGGGCAGCCGCTGCCATCTGCGAGGGTGGCACAGCCCAGCAGCCAGCGGGCACCCCGAGCGCAGCCCGGCTCTGTCACAGCGTGCCAGGCGGAGAGGGAAGGAGAGGGAAGGGGCAGGAGGACACGCAGCCATCTGCTGCGTGGGAGGAGAGGTGTCCTCCTCCAGATGCAGACCTGACCGGCGAGACGGAGATGTGGATCAAAAGTTTGCAACTGTTGAGATCCCCAGACCCGGTTTAAGCCTCTCTCTGGTCTTGATCAAAGGTTACTCCATAATAATGCCTCAGGGGGAGGGGTTCCTGGCGCATAATGAACCCTGTGTCACTGCCTTTGTGTCCAGGTTTGCCTGTAACACAGATGGTTCTCACTCCAGTAACTCCGACATCTCTCCCCCCTCCGTGATCCCCGACGGGAGCTCGGCGTGCTCACACCCGGCCCGCGGTGTCCCACCTCGCTGCCTCCCCGACTGCCGTGCCCCGAGTGCCCCGTGCCAGGCAGGACCACGGGCAGGTTTCCACAGCCTTTCGCAGGGCTGGGGCGAGAAGGCTCCGCAGCCGCAGCGGCTGTGATGGGGAGGCTGCGGGGAGGGAGCCGGGGGTGCGCGGGGTGCCGGCCAAGAACCCCTGGGCCGGAGCCCTCCGGCAGCCGGGAGCGGGGGCTGGAGGCCGGCGGGGACGGATGCAGGAGCTCCCTGCGGGGACGGATGCAGGAGCTCCCGGCGGGGACGGATGCAGGAGCTCCCTGCGGGGACGGATGCAGGAGCTCCCTGCGGGGACGGATGCAGCAGCTCCCGGCGGGGACGGATGCAGCAGCTCCCGGCGGGGAACCTCGGGCTCGGCCGTGGCAGCACCGCCCTCGGCCACGAGCGCGCTCCGCACGCGCGGATTTGTTGTTCAGACACGCTTGCATATGTATGAAGGGGACAAGATGGGCTTTGACACATAAATTAGCACTTGTCAGCTGCTCCCGGGAACACTTCCCTGCTGCACCCACTGTAAATGCCGCCTTCTTTCACCGAGAGGAAAACTCCATCACGGCCCCTGACAGCCACCGCGGGCAGGAGCCGTCCCCGGGCAGCGGCGGCAGCGCCCCGCGACTCGTTTACACATCAAACCTCAGGAGCATGAATGCAATAAATGACACAATAATTAGCAGCCAAGTGGCACTTTTCACTCCTGTAATATCTGGAAATTTGGGAACGACAAAGGACGAGGTTGATGAGACCTCAGGGCAGGGCTGTCTCGGAGCGAGGGGCTGGCTCCCCGCAAGTGCCTTGGGGGTCCCTTCCCACCTGCCAGGTGCTCTCTGGCTGTCGCTCCCGCGCAGCTCACGCTGCTCCTGCACCCGCGCCCGCAGCGGCAGCAGCTGCCCTCGGTGCTCAGCGTGTGCCGCACCCGTCCTGAAGCTTCCTGAGGGAACAACCGCTCCCAGATGTTGACCTGCCCTCCTCGCAGCTCACCTCCTCCTCACCAGTGCTGCAGCGGACAGTCCCACACGAATGGTGGTGCCAGCAAAGTCACACACGCACCTCTGCAGCAGCACGGGAACCCGCGGGGCTGCACATCCCCAACGCAAACAGGACCGGTGTTCTGAGCAGCCCTAAAATCCTCCCAACAGCCAACTTGAGCAAAAGCTTCTCAGCCACAACCATCTCAAACCGAACCAGAATTACAGCATTTTTCGTAGCCCAGCCTCTAGCAGCATTTCCAGCACGTTGCTTGTGTGCAAATCTCAGGGAGAACAGTTGAATGCGCTGCTAGCACAGGGCAAGTTTTGTTTTTCCTGCAAGATCCACGTGCTCAGAGATTCAGCTTGAGCTCTGGGGTACTCTCAAAGCCCTCAAAGTCTAATTTCAGTTCAAACCAAATATCCTACCACCTGAAAAGATGAGAGTGCTTCATTCAAACACTGGATTCACCCAAACAAGAGTTCATGGGGAAAGGACTTCCCCAGCCACCAATTTAAGTACCATTTATGAATTGCACTAAACACACTGCGAGCTCATGGCTTGGGCAGAAGGACATTCTTCTCTTCAACCATAAATTGGGGCATGGCAGTACTGTGGGAACTGCCTGCAGCTGGGAGGCAGCTCCAGCAAAACAAATCTCATGTTCTTGACCTGGAAGAGGTTTTTTCCTTTTATCTTGTTTTTTATTGCTCTTGTTATTTTTCTCCCAAGAGGTTCTTAGCACAACATCCTGGATTAAAGCCTTTGACCTGAAGTCTGGGGGATCCCAGTAAATATTCTTACCATATTTATCTCCATCTTCTCCTTTGGCACTGATCCTCCTGCCGAGCACTTGGATGTGCTTCCCGCTTGTCCTGCTGTAGAGCTGATAGAGCCGAAGCTGCTTCCTGCTCACATCGTCCCTCGCTCGCGTCTGGTTCTCCACGTGTATCCGAAAATCCACGTTCTCCTCAGCAGCAAACATCTGGGAGGGGTGGGAGTGGGAGAGAGAACAGGACAGACCATGAACACAACAAGGCTCTGGGGCAGAGGGGCTGGACACCTGCCTGCCCAGGGCACATGGCACCGGAGGGCTCCGGTTTGGCTGCCCTTCACCTGGCAGCGGTGTCAGGCACTCGTGTGTAATTCCACCCAGAGCTGGCTCTCCACAGCGAGCCAGACCTGGGGGGTTACAATCAAGCTGGGTTTTTGAATAAAAGCTTGGCCCTGCTTTCATTAAATCCTGGTCAGCCACACTGACCATAAATTAGGCTCTGCATATGCACAGCCTCTACCAGGTTACACGGGCACAAACTGGGGAGTGGGGACTGACAAACCCTTCTCAGAGATTTGGTACATCACCCTCAGCAGCTGCACTGATTCCCTGGATTAACTGCAGGGAGAAGTCAAGGGAAAAACTATTTGTGCTGCCCTTGGCAGACTGGACTTGAGCTTCACACTGGCATAAAATCCACTGCAGTAGAAGTGTCGCTTGTACGCTCTGCAGCTCGACTGTTTGGCCAGCTCTGCTCTTCAGTGAAGCCACCTCATGGTCACCACCCACGGATGCGTTTCTGTCCACCTCAACAGGGAGATCTCTCTTGGGGAGAGATCACGAGGAGTGGTGAGAGTCAAACCAGCTTTTCCACCAGTGATCAGCAGGGTCTGACAGCCTCAGCCGCCTCATCTGTTTGTTCTGGCCAAGGCAGTAAATCAACCTTAGTTCACTGCAGCCTTAAAATATCGCCATAAACTTTTTTTTTAGTTTCCTATCTTAAGTATTCCCAAGAAATACCAAAACAGGAGTCCCACTTTTCCTTCCAAAGAGCCATCCTGACCTGCCCAAGGGCAGAGGACCCGACAACACCAATGTTCTCAAGATGCCCTCCCAAGGGCAGCAGGCACCCAAAAAGCACTTCACACCCAAACACTACGAAAGCCCAAAAATTGCTCCATGATCTGTCCCTCTGTGATCTGTGCAACATTTGCACCACAACATCTGCACTGTCCACTCCAAACTCACAGATGGGCAACATTTTGGTGGCAGATTCCCTTTACAGGACAATAAATCACTTAGAAACATGGCCTGCAAGCAAAAGTGTTCTGATCTGTCAGTGTGGGGAGGGAACTGGCAATGAAAATACAAAAGGTCAATAAATCCTTGTTCAGATCCATTCCAGACTAAAACACGTGAAGAAGGTGGCCACAACACACCAAACAGCCCCACGGCAGCCTCCTGCACGTCGTCTCATACCAGCAAATACTGTGAAGCCTGAAAGTCAAAACCTCAGCAGAACTGTGTCGCATTTCCAGTTGTCTAGGGGACACCCAGGCCTGCAGCAGGAGGACAACTGCAGCAGGCAGTGCTGCTTAGCACCAGGCCTCCAGAGAGCCCCCTGAGCCAAAGGCCAGGCTCAGCACGGTGGCAGCAGCCGTGAGTTCACAGCGGTGCTGCGGGGTCACCTTTGGTGCTGGCACTAAAGCTGGGATTTTGCTATTTGACTTTTTGGAGAAAAGTGTTTTAGCTCTGATTTTGCTGTCAGAAGCCCATAGGGAGCTGAAGGCACGGGCTGGGCAGGGGAGGCTCAGGGCAATGCCGGGACACTCGCAGCGACGTCAGAGGTGACACACAGGGGTCACAGCGTTTCCCCCTCTCAGAGAACAGCGCAGCCAGGAGCTGTGCCCCGGTGCTGAGCATGCGAGAGGAGGAGCAGCCGTGGCCCCTGGCCAGAGGGGAGGGCAGGATGCCACAGCAGGATCTGACAGAGCTCTGGTCAGCACAGAGCTGGGCTCTGCTCGCCCCGCGCTCCCCAGGTACCACAGCTACACCTGAGCACAGGACTTGGCTTTTGACAGAAATAATAATAATTTCTTTTTTTTCCTTCCTAGATCTTTTCTTGCTTTCTTTTCAAATGCCATTGTTGCAAAGGATGCCAAACTACCAAACCCAGAGATATTCCAGTCATGCTGACAGTCTGCCTTGTGCCCACAAAGCAAGGCTATTTGCAGTTAAAATTCTGGCTCCATCATTTTAAGATTTAAAACAGATTTTAAATCAAGATGACGTCGCTACATTGCTTTCACCACATGTTAATGAATTTCACATTTTTCTAGGAAAAAAACAAAACAGGTGGGATTTGAAGTGGGGGGAAGGGCAGGTTGCTTTGCTTTTTTGGAAACTCCCAACAGAAAAGGCAATCTGCTTTCCAAAACATGTTTTAATTCTCTTCTAATTGTCTCTGGAGCATTCACACTGCAGAGGTCCAGCCCGTAGCCGCAGTGCCTTGGTGGGCTCGGGAGCACCCCCGGAGCATCCTGCGCTGTGCTCAGCTCCAGCCTGTCACCAACACACCTGGGCACCTTTGTCACCATTGTCCTGCCTTAGATCAGCTGACTGAGTGCTCCTTGCCTTTGCAAGAAGGGCACCAGCAGCACGCGGGGGGACATCTCCTCCTGCCCCGGCCAAGGAGCTGGCTGGCATCACCCTCAGCCCACACCTCAGCCAAGCCCTGAAGTAGTTGAAGCAGGGATCAGCAGGTGATGCTGACCCCAAAACAGACGCAGCCCAGTGTGTATCACTCCATCACTCCCTAGGGAGAGGCCCAGCTCTGACCCAGGGCAGAAATCCTGGAAGGGGAACGTGCCACAGGCTCCCCTTGCAGCTGACCCAGCCCCTGGCCAGCGGCCGCGGTCCAGAGCAGCAGTGAAACCACCCGGGTTTAGCTGCCTGCTGAAAGATAAGCTCACACTTAACCACTCTGTGGAAACAGGATGCTCTGCTGGAGGGTGGCCAAGGGGAATTAACCGTGCCAGCCTGGGCTGCATCTGGCCTGCAGCAGAGAATATCGGTACCCAAAAATAAAATTCCATGCAGTGTTGATTTCATGAGATAAAACCTATTTGATCATTGCTAAAATCCACTCTCACTGGACCCCTTCCCCATAGGGTGCACTCCCTCAAGCAGCAAACCTCTCTGAGATAAGAAAGTCCACGCACATACACCATAAGAGAGACTCTTCTATAAATCTCAAAGAAATTAGGAACACATGTCTCCTTTGGCACTGATCACCAGCACTCAGTCAGGGAGGTCACCTGAAACCAAGCACATCCACCCCCAAATGCACTGGAGTGCAGAAATGTCTTTAAGTCCCTTAAACTGAAGGGCTTTCACTGCTGTGCACCAAAGCAGGTTTTCCTTTTTTATTCTCACTATAGAAATGCTGTTACTGCAGACAAACACAACAAACACAAAACGAGAGCCTTTTCTTGCCTTTCAGGCTGATCATCCACACCCCCCTGCCCTGGCAGCCAAACAGACCCTGGGTCCAGAGCCCCACACCACAGGTCCCTCAAGGGAAGGGCTGCTGGCACCTCCTGGCTCCTGAGCAGCACTGTGGGACACCCTCTGGGGACAGGAGACAGGACTCCTCCGGGGTTTGGGGTTGTATTATGGTCTGTCTGGCATCTCTCCAACTGTGTGCATGCCAGCTTCAGCATCTCAGGACAGTGGTTTCATATAACTCCATCTCATTCTTTGGCAACAATTTGTAACCTGCAAAGTCCCAGTTGTTAAATCAGAGCATTGGATTTGGTTTCATTTTCACTCTTCCTCTCTTTTTCTTTTCCATCAGTTCCTTAAATTCCTTATCCATTTATTATTTATTTGTCACTACACCTTTCAGTGATAATATACAGCTACAAAGAGAGTTGGCTATCCAGAGTTTATGCAAGGAAATAAACAGCATTCCTTTTAAAAACAACCATCACCTCAGGCCACAGAAGCAACAGAAATGCCTCACTCCTGAACAGAGGTTGCTCTCCCTCATCTGTTGTACTTGCCCAACCACCCAAGGTGGAGCATTCAGTCCTACCTCTTTTCCCAACAGCCAAAGGAACCAGAAATGAACGACATCTGTCTTCTAGCAAAGCCCACAACGGGAGATTTTCACGTGCTTTTTTGCCAAATGATTCTCAAATAAGATCCTTCAGCTTGAAGAATGACTCCCCTTTGTTAAATCCCAGGCGGAGGGTGAGGGAAAGACCATTTTGCTGATGCAGCCCGAGGTTGCACTGTGCATTAATCCGAGAAAAGCCCAAGAGCAGCAAAGCCTGCAGCAGCAGCGCTGTGATGCCAGCCCTGCACGGGCCGTGCCCCACCCCGCGCTCGCAGACGCCTCCTGTGAACGGAGCGGTCCCAGCCCCGCCACGGCCGGTGAAGCCCTGGCCGTGCCAAGCCACGTTTGCAGGGTTTGGCTTTCCACCCAGCCAACCTCCACGCACTTCGGATTTTCTATTTTGAGCTTTCCAGTAACAGGGGATGTTAATCTGTTATTGTTCATGTCATAAAGCGTTACAGCATGAGATGTCCAAGGCCCATGGCGTGGCCAAGTTAGCTGGGAGCTGGACTTCAGAACTTCCTGGTGTTTTGCTATTTATGCTACGGAGCACTCAGCAGAGAGCAAACCATATGTCATTCCCCCAGCTGAACCAGGAATACAAAACCCCTCTCGCTAGGGGCCGTACCGATTGCACAAGATAAACAAATCAGGCTATTCAAAGTCCTCTCAAACCCCATCTGATAAGCAGGAAATACTTATTACCTTTCAGCAATCAAATCAACCTAATATTAATGATTTTCTCCATGACCTTCCAAACACATGAAAGTTAACTCAATCAGGTCAACAAGAGGATATCCAAGGCAGATCTCTCTCAAGCCCTCAAAGGCAAGTAACAAACCACTTTGCTTCCATGACTCTGGCAAAATTCCTGTATGCAAATTACAGCAGGATTTGCTAGCTCCCCATGACAGCCACCCTTGGCATAGAGAGAAACACAACGCACTCCTTTTTCCTCCGTTTAACTGCAGAGTCCATCCATCACCAGGATATTGTTACCTGCGTGTTACGGAGCCTGGTCCGCAGCCAGCCAGGAGAGGATGAACCCTGCTTGGGGGTAGGCCCCTCTTTGGGTTTAGGAACACGTTTGTGCTTCTCCTTGCAGTGCACTCGGGCTATTCCCTCTCCCTGGGCTCTCCTCCCAACCTCCACTTCACCACACGGGGGTGAAGAGCCAAGAGCAGACCGGCTGCACCTCCCTTTGTCACAGAGTGCCCAGCGCTCCCTTGGCATGGCCCATGCAGGAGATGTCAGCCCATCATGGAGAAAACCCCAGAGCTCTCCCTGCTCCTGCACAGACACACTCTGGAACTGAGCCCCTCATTGCTTTGACTTCTGCATTTTCAAGTTGCTGCAGTAGGTGAAATTCAGGGAAGTTTGCTCTTTGTTTAATGTGCTCTGAAGTGACGTGCACGTAGGGATAGAGCTGGAAAGGAGAAGGAAATGGGGTGATGAGGGGGTCAAGCCTGCCCATCCCTTTGGATTTCAGAAATGTTAAACAAGACCCAAAGAGAACGCATTTCCAGGGCTCGGAAAAGGGGACATACAGCTCCGTGAGGTGACACATACTTGGATCCAAAATCTGCCCTGCAAGCGAAGCCTCCTTTCCTCCAGAGAGCTGCCTTGTGCATTCAGAGAGGCAGATTGGATCTCCTCGGGCAGTGTCAGTCCTCTGCTCCCTCTGAAACACACAGCTTCTGAGAAATGCAGCCATCACTCAGCCACACTCCCCAGCAGCTCCCGAGACCCCGCCAGCCGTCCAGGCCATGCACTGCTGCAAAAGCAACGCATCTGTCAGCCTTGGGATGGCAGGCACAGTGTTAGTGAGCCTGGGATGAAACCAGGAGGGAGGCAGGGGGGAGTGCCAAAACACTGGAACCTGAGAGTTTGAGGAAATGAATGTTTTATGGCCCATCAGTCAGTATTTGACCATTTTCTAGAGAAAGATGACGCCACCTTCAAGAAAACGAAGTTTCTCCTTTTGATGATGGAATGAGCCATAGCCAGAACTGTGAAAATGCACCATTTGTGATACGGTGACATTCTGAACTTGTTGCACCCTGGGAAATGGTTAAACCTGGGGAAGAGCAGGGTTTCAGCCTTGATGAATGACTTTGGAAGCCCAGCTGGAGGCAGGAGGGCGCCTGCAGCCAACGCTGCCCATGGCACGGCCCAGCAGCAGAGTGCTGCTGAGGTGCTGCTGAGGAGCTGCTGAGGTGCTGCTGGGGTGCTGCTGAGGTGCTGCTGAGGAGCTGCTCAGGTGCTGCTGGGGTGCTGCTGAGGTGCTGCTGAGGTGCTGCTGAGGTGCTGCTGAGCTGCTGCTGGGGTGCTGCTGAGGAGCTGCTGGGGTGCTGCTGGGGTGCTGCTGAGCTGCTGCTGCGGTGCTGCTGGGGAGCTGCTGAGGTGCTGCAGTGCAGCTCCCAGAGGGGCTCCAGCCCCCCCAGCCTCTCCCTCCACCTCTCCCCTGCCCCTGCCTGTCCTCACCCGCTCAGGGCAGGTCACTGCCACAGCCCCCGGGTCACACACATCACTAAGGATGCCACCCTGAGCAGCAGCAGCTCAGCCGCCTGCACGAGGTGTCCCCCGTGCCCCCGAGCTGTGCCCTGGTACTGCAGCACCAAAGGGGCTCAGACTGAGCCCCCTCCCAGCACCCAAAGGCAGCTCTTTCCCAGTGGGACCAGTTCCTGCTACCTGTGTCGACCGCAGCAAACCAGCCCCATGCATCCCAGCTGAGGGAGATCTGCAGGATGCCACGGCTCGCCACGGGCTCTTGACAGCTTGAGTCTCCAGAAATACAATTCACACCTTAACTCTTTTTCTTATTTTTCTCCAGTTGTGATATATCTTTATTATTATTATTACTACTATTGTTATTACTAGTTAAGGGCTGGTATTATTTTACCACAGCAATCCATCAGGCAAGGAGCAGGCAGGGCTTTTTCTTTCTTCCTTTCTTTCTTTGTCTTTTTTTCCTTTTTTAATGCTTGTTATATCTCTGCTATATACTTCCTCTCCACACAGAAATATCCCTTCAAAGCTTGATATTATTGAGCAGCTTTCAACCATGCCCAGCAGAGCCATGTATTCTCTGCATTTGTCTGGCCTTTGTTTCTAGGAATGAAATACCACTGGCTGAACAGTGTGACTTCGTTTCACTCCTTCATTCCAATACTTGTTCTATTTCTATCCCACTGGGTCAAACTCACCTATTGTGAGACCTCACCGATTTCAATTACATCAGGGATTAATTTGTTCCATTGCGTTGAAGCTGTTAATACAATCCTGGCTGGCTCTAGATTAGAAAAGGCACGGTGGGACCTCCCTCGCAGGCAGTGTGTTTAACAGCAGTCCTGATCTTCAGTTTTGTTCGGCAGTGGGGTGGGTTTTTTCTTCTCTTTGTGCCCCTTTGCCCCTCTTTTCACAATCTCCCCCTTCCTTTCTAAATTGCCCTTATCAGAACTGGGTGGTCCTGCCTCGCGCTGCGCCCGGCCAAGGGCAGCGTCCCGGGGCCGCCGCTCGGGGCTGGCGAGGGAGCTCGGTGCTGGAAGGTCTGGCCCAAACCGACGCCACCACGCCGGCCCTGGCACCTCCCTCATCTCCCCTGGCATCGTTTGGGAGGGTCACTGCAGGTCCCCATGCGCTCAAAGGGAACTGCAGGTGCCCAGCGCTGCCGCTCTGGCCGAGGTCTCGAGGGGGAAATGGAGACGCTGGAACGTGGATGTGGGCACCCTGAAATGCTCATTTATCGAGGGGCTCTGGTTGTCCTGTCCAGGCTTCCCAAACTGCGACACAACACCACAACACAGCTCTGACATGCTGCCCTGTGGTCCCACAGGACACCTGTGGTGTCAGCAGTCTCACCATCCTGGCTCAAACCTGTCCTTATTCAGGTGATCTTGTCTCGGGAAGAGACTGGTGCAGGGAGGCTCAGGGCCCACGTGGGTGCAAAGCAGTTCAGCTTTGCTTGAGTGCTACACCTCTCACAAAATCCACTGCTTCTCATTTAAAAAAAATCCAACCATATCTCAGCAAACTGTATTTTAGGAAACAGCGATGATTCCAGAATAATAGGAACAAGAGTTTCAAAAGACAAGTAGGAGGAAAAATAGAGGCTATGAAAATCAAACAACTCATCAAACAGATTTCTCCCTTGCTTACTGGAATCCATTACATTTCCATGGTGATTTCACAAGGACACCTCAGGCTTCCATGGGGCAGCTCTGTGCAGCCTGGGCCGCAGGAGCTTGCAAAGGTGAATGCTGGAGCTGTCAAACCCACCAGACAGACAGAAGCTGAGCAGGCTGTGTTCCAGGGCTCCAAATTTGTCCCTGTGTTCACGGGAATAAGCTGGACTGGTATCACCCACGGTACGCTTAGCTGTGCCATTCACCTGAGACCTTGGCAGAGCCATCCAGGGACAGGGGAAATCCCCCCCTGCCACCTCCCAGTCCAGTCACCCACAAGGTCTCACCCCTTTGGTGCCAAGTGTTCCCTGAACAGCACAGCCTTGGGCCTGCCCAGCGTGGCCCTGGGCAGTGTCTGACCATGGCAGCCCAAGCCTTCGTGCCAGCAGAACCCCTCACACGCCGGGGCACCGAGACCTCCCACGCGGGCTCTGCTCCAGGATCACAGAACCTCCTGAGCTGGGAGGGACCCACAGGATCACTGATCCAGCCCCTGGCCCTGCACAGACACCCAGCAATCCCACCCCAGGCATCCCTGGGAGCTCTGGCAGCCTCGGGGCCGTGCCCATTCCCTGGGCAGCCTGGGCAGTGCCCAGCACCCAGCACCCTCTGGGGAAGAGCCTTTCCTGATCTCCAGCCTGAGCCTGCCCTGGCACATCCCACCTTGCAAATCAAACCCACCCTGAGACACAGCCCATGGAGACAAGACAGGAGTGGCTGAGGATGATGCATTACCCTCCAACAGCTTTCACAGTCCTGATCTACAAAAATCACTTCTTCCTCAAGCCTAAGCTTTCCAAACCATTCCCCTCTGTGCCTGCAGTGTGCCGTGGTTTCTCCCAGGCGGTGTTGCTGGGGAGAGCTCAGCTCCCATTGCTGCCACTTCACCTCAGTTATTTCCAACACCATCAGCTTCATCGAGGACAAGACAAAACCCCAAACATTTCCCCCTTCCCACTGTGCCTCCCACGGGGTGCACTCTGCTCCAGAGGAAGTTTCCGTATTCATCCATGTCCCCTACACTCTGCTGACCAGTGGCAATGTCCTCCACCCTGCACATGGGCCACACTGGACCCTGCACCCCTGAGAGGCTCTGTGCTCCTGCCGTCACAGCAGGTGCCAGGACACACAGATTTCTCAGAAGTCATTTCATGCCCCGTCCCTCCTCACAGCATCGGTGTTGCTGCACAGAAATCTGCACCAGGCTTTGCACCAGCCCCAGCCAAGCCCTGTGAAACCATGGATCGGGGAGCTTGGCATGCCACCACTGCCTTAACACATAAACATTCTCTTTCCTTGATGGAGAAACCACTTCTGCTGAAACAAACTGCCCTGCTATGCAGGAATTAAACCCATTCTGCAATTCAGGCTGCTGCAAGTAGTTGTGACTGATGTTGAGCGGTTGAAACAGGGATTCAAGAAACAAAACCTTGAGAGGAAACCATCAGGGCTCATCAGCCCAAAGCACACAAAGAGCACACAGGGTCCCCAGCACAGCACCTGTGTGGGGCACATCCACACCCGGCCGTGGAGGAGGAGGAGGAGGAGGAAGAGGAGGAGGAGGAGGAAGAGGAGGGCCCTTTTGCAGCAGGTCCAGCAGCCACCTTGCCCCTAAACAACTGGGAAGCCTTTGCCCAGCACAGGTGGCTCAGCACAGGTGGGCACAGGGCTGAGGGGCTGCCTGCCCCAGCCCAGGGCTGCTGGCCAAGCACACGGGCTGTCCCCATGACCCTCTGCTGC
>VWZW01004723.1:1340-11599 GCA_013397115.1 Edolisoma coerulescens | reverse complement strand
GCCTTGCAGTACCTGAAGGAAGCCTACAAGAAAGATGGAGAGGCTATTTACAGGGGCGTGTAGTGACAGGACAAGGGGGAATGGCTTCAAACTGAAAGGGAGTAGGTTTAGATTAGATATTAGGAAGAAATGCTTTACTGTGAGGGTGGTGAGGCACTGGCACAGGTTTCCCAGAGAAGCTGTGGCTGCCCCATCCCTGGCAGTGTTCAAGGCCAGACTGGATGGGGCTCTGAGCAACCTGGTCCATTGGAAGGTGTCCCTGTCCACAGCAGGGGGTTGGAACTAGGTGATCTTTAAGGTCCCTTCCAGCCTCAGCCATTCTTTTATTCTATGATCTGCATAATGATTTCTTTCTGCAGCTCCTTGCTGCTTTCTCATTTTCTTTCACCACTCCTTGCTTCTTACTCATTTTCCTCTGCTTTAGCATGGGTTCTTCCATGGGTTGCAGGCCATTTGAGTGTGCCTTCTTCAGCATGGCTTAACCACGGTGCAGTCTCTTCAGGGTGTAGCTGCTCTGGTGTGGAGTAATTCCTTTCAAGATTGCATCTCCAGCTGGTACCTACGTTGTCTCACTTCTCCTACCAGATGCCACTCTTTCTTAAATATGCTTGAGCAGAGGAACCAGATGCACCAAGTTTTAGTGTGCAGTGGATTATTTACATCATTTTCAGAGCTGGCTGGAACATCTATGACTAGCAGATAGGAGTACATGGCCTCTTCCTGCACAGGTCACTCCTGCAGCCCCCTTGCTACGAAACCCCTGTACTTCATGCCCAATACATTGCACCCTTTATCACAGTGAAAGACATATTTAAGAACTGTTTGAACATATATCCATTATAAACTCTACTTTCAATGTCATCCCAATCTTAATATACATACATTATAAGCTACCTTCTGTTCTGGATATACACTTAGTAAAACCCTATCCCTTGCCCCAAGAACCAGATTACAGATTTTAACATCATACCAATTCAGATTTTGATGATTTTAGCCCCTGGTATCAGCTTTTCAGGGGCAGGTGGTGGAATTTCAATTGTTACAATGTTAACCCCTTTTGTCTAGTCTGCAGGGACAAAATATTTGTATATACAGACTCATGAATGGTGGTTTATGCAGTGTGGAATGGCTCAAAGAATGGAATTGTGATAAATGGCAGAGTTGACAAAACCCAGTTTGGGCAGAAGAAGAGTAGAAAGTAATAAAAAGGCTACTTGAAGAAAAACCCACTTTTAAACAACATGATAATGCTCATATACCAAATGCAAAGGGAACTCAATATCAGAAAACCAGATTTGTCTCTCTGTAAATTGATTCTGTAAACTGGTTCTATTGGGTCTGAATGAGTGGTTTGGGTCACTTTAACAATCACTATTAAAGGCATTGGCAAAAAGCAGGTTTTAATATAAATTTGTGAAAGTATGACTTAACAGAGTTCAATGGCAAGGTTCACTCTTACTTTACTACATAGATGAAGTATACATAGGAAAATCGGATTAGAATCAATTCAGAATGATTTACACAGAGACTGGGGATGCAAAAAAGTAAGGGTGCAAAGGATACAGATACAAAAGAAAAGGGGGCAAAAAGATTTAGCAGCACAATCATTGACTAATTTAACATTTTAAAAAAGTGATTCAGTGGGATTTACTACAATTATTACAGTGATTTAATTATAGATTCACGATAACACCATTCATACCATAATCAATTTACACACATGCACACAGGCAGAGATGTATACATCTATATCTATGTGTGTAGAGGTACCTATCAAAAATTCCCCCTGAAGTCCAGTGAAATACGTCAAATCCATTTATGTTTCTCAACAGACATGGGTTGTACCTCAAGGAGTGTGTGTGGGGGGGTATCAGCCTAGGTCTCATCATCAGTGACAGTCTTTTGAGTATTGCAAACCTGAAGGTTTGTGAACTCTGAGAGGCATCCCACTTGGAGGTGCTGGCACAGCCCACTGTGGTCCAGGAGAGATCAAAGGGCCTCAGGACTGCTGTTTATAGGGTCACAAGATGACTGCCTTTAGTCATCCACAAAATTTCCATCCTTGGGTCAGTAATTACTGCAGTTTCCAAAACATTTGAAAATTGTTCCCAAAACTCCAGGAACGGTGATACTGGAGTTTGCCAAACTCCAGCAGGAATGGTACCGTTCCACTTGGTCTATGATTCAGGTAGAGAATGTTCCAAGGCTGTCAGGGGATGACTGATTATCCTTTGTTCCCCACCTTGGTTGGGCAGCTGATGTTTCTTTTATGGTCAGTGTTGTTGCCACCTTGATCGTGCCTGATATGGTCAGGGATGTTTCACTGCCCAACTGGCATGGTAAAGGGGCACTTCACCACTCAGCTGGTTTGGTTAAGGCTTGTCAGGAGCTCCTGAGACTGTAGAGTGGGCCTGGTTGGGGGGAAGGGGGGGATGCAGTACCACAGGTGGACACCAAATTGAACATGACTGGGCAATGTGCCCTTGCTGCAAAGAAAGCTAATGGTATCCTGGTCTCCATTAGACAAAGCATTGCCAACAGGTTGAAGAAGGTGATCCTTTCTCTCTGCTCAGCATTGGTGAGGTCACACCTGTGTCCAGTTCTGGACTCCCCAGTACAAGAGAGACATGGACATACTAGAGAGAGTCCAACAAAGGGCCACAAAGATGTTTATGGGACCGGAGCACCTCACAAATGAGGCTGAGAGAGCTGGGACTGTTTAGCCTAGGGAAGAGAAGGCTTCGGAGGGATCTTATGAATGTATATAAATACCTGAAGGGAGGGTGTAAAGAAGACAGAGCCAGGCTCTTCTCAGTGGTGCCCAGTGACAGGACCAGAGGCAGTGGGCACAAATGGCAACACAGGAGGTTCCATCTGAACCTCAGGAAACACTTCTTTTACTATGAGGGAGACTGAGCTCTGGATCAAGTTGCCCAGTGGAATTGTAGAATCTCCCTTCTTAGAGATAGTGAAAAATAATCTGGACATGGTCCTGGGCAACTGGTTTTAGATGGCCCTGCTTGAGCAGGGGATTTGGACCCGATGACCTGTAGAGATCCCTTCCAACCTCAACCATTCTATGATTCTGAGTCTCTTTTGTCCATAGTAGTAAATGGTGAGCAATCTCCCTGTCCTTATCTCCACCTGTGATCTTTTTAAATCTTATTTTCTCCCCCTCTGTCCTGCTGAGGCAGAGGAGGAGTAGTGATAGAGCACCTTGATAGGCACCTGGCAGCCAGCCAAGGTCAATCCACCACAACATAGTAAAAGCAAAGATTAACAGCACTATTGGAGGTATCAATAGGTTCATAAGTCCAATAGCTGTATAGCTGGTTCTGTTATTTGCCTTCCTTTTTACTCCTCTTGTCCCTCCATTTCTCCACTCCAGTGTCTTCCAAATAAACAACCATCCCTCATTACTTTTTCCCCACTGGTCCCAGTTTTGTTATGTCTGTGCCCAAATTTGGTATTTCTGATACTGGTCCCAAGGCACTCTTGGCTTTATATGCTATTACTGATATGGTTACTCAGGCATTGTTCTTTGCAAAGTTCTGCTCCCCAAAAGGTCCCCAATGCTCTGCATCAGGTGTCCGCGAAGCCTGGCTGTTTCTCACATCACACCTCCTTAACCACCTGTGCAATTCAGCCATCCCTCATGGCACTGCCTGTAACATTTGTCAGCTTCTCATGCTGTTATCTGTTATGTCCAGCAATTGCTCATGTCACATCCAGTAATTTTCCATGTCCCGTTGTATTGGGTATGCATGGCCAAGCTTTCGTAACAGGGGGGCTACAGGGGTGGCTTCTGTGAGAAGCTGCTAGAAGCTTCCCCCATGTCCAATAGAGCCAATCCCTGGCAGCTCCAAAGATGGACGTGCCACTGGTTAAGGCTGGGACAATTAGAAATGGTGGTAATGCCTCTGTGATAACATATTTAAGAAGAAGAAGAAAAAAAAGGGACTGTGTAGTTGTAATTGGAGCCAGAGAAGAGTGGGGCAAGAACATATGAGAGGAACAACTCTGCAGACACTGAGGTCAGTGCAGAAGGAAGGGGCAGGAGGTGCTCCAGGAGCTGGAGCTGAGATTCCCCTGCAGCCCGTGATGAAGACCATGGTGAAGCAGCTGTCCCCCTGCAGCCCATGGAGGTCCATGGGATGCAGAGATCCACCCACAGCCTGTGGAGGAGAGCCACACCAGCGCAGGAGGANTGCCTGAGAGGAGGCTATGAACCCTTGAGAGGCCCATGCTGGAGCAGGCTTCTGGCAGGGACCTGCAGACCTGTGGAGAGAGGAGCCCATGCTGGAGCAGATTTCCTGGTAGGACTTGTGACCCTGTGGGGGACCCACACTAGAGCAGCCTGTCCCTTGAAGGACTGCACCCTGTGGAAGAGTGACCCACATCGCAGCAGTTTGGGGAGGATTGTTACCCGTAGGATGGACTCATGTTGCAGCTGTTCACAGGGATCTATTGCTCGTGGAATGGACTCATGTTGGAGAAGTTCATGGAGAACTGTCTCCTGTGGGAGGGACCCCGTATTTGANAAATTCAATTAATATTCTTGGTCCTGCTGGCCACACTATTTCTGATACAGGCCAGGATGCCATTGGCCTTCTTGGCCACCTGGGCACACTCTTGTTCATGTTCAGCTGGCTGTTGACCAGTGCCCCCAGGTCCTTCTCCACTGGGCCATTTTCCAGCCAGCCTGTAGTGCTGCATGGGGTTTTTGTGACCCAAGTGCAGGACCCGGCACTTGGTCTTGTTGAACCTTATACATTTAGCCTCAGCTCATTGATCCAGCTTGTCCAGATCCATCTGTAGAGCCTTCCTACTCTCAAGCAGACATGAAGCAACATTGGGATTGTGAGGAACCAATTTAATTTTTATTTATGCCTCAATTTTATCTGGATTTTATGCTAGAAATCCATTTTCTGACATTGGGTTGAAAATTACTACACAGGCTGAGCCCTAACAAGTGGCACGTGTAGAAGGTGGTTAACATGCATGAGGGAGGGTGGAGACCTATGACATTACAGTTTCTAAGCAGACAACCCCTTTAGAAAATGGAGGGAAGCTCTGTCTCTGGGGAGGACTTCGCCTGACAGCCAATCGGGGAGAGAAAACTTCCATCACTGGGCAGCAAGCGCCTCCCCCTGCAGGCGGGGAAACCCCTGCTGCCTGGGGAAAATTTCCCTGACTAGCCAATGGTCATCCGCAAAGGATTGGACTATGGGAGGGGCCTTAGCACATAAAAGTTGTTAACTGCGCCATAATCGGACCCCGCCGTCTCAGTTTCTTGGAGGGGGGCTCATCTGGAGGTTCAGCTCATTCGGCCCCGTGCTCGCTTTCTCCCTGCGGTCCTGCTTCTTCCCTGCCTGTCTCCCCTGTCCGCACCTGTTCTGTCTACCCTGCTTTTCCGCTTCCCCGCAGCAGCCTCCCGTCGCCCCCCGCAGCTGCCACCACCTGCAGCAGACTCCCACCGCTTCCCTGCACCCACGATCCCGCTGCGACGCTGTCCTCTGTTCTGATTGCCCCGCGATCCCGCAGCCTGCCCTGAGCTCAGACTCATCGGACATTCCGCCGCCCATCAACGCAGGAGACACACTGTCTGCCGACCATCGAAGCCGCGCTCTCGCGAGAGCTGTGCGGTGTCCCCCCAGCAGGGAGCGCACACACGCTACCTGCCGATTGGATGCTGACGGTGCATCCTGGGGTTCTGATGGTAACATTCTGTCCCTGTCTTTCTGTTTCTCTCTCCGTCTCTTTTCTTCTCTCTGTTTAATTTTCTATCCCTCTCCAGTCGGGACCATACCCTTCCTTATCAATAAACGGTTCTCAGATGTAATTTGCCTCGTTTGTGCTTGATTTCGTCTGACAAATCTGTTAAAAAGAATCCCCCCGTGATTCCCTTATAGTGGAACACGACAGGGATCAGTAGAGAATGCTGTAGTTGGTTCTGTCCTGTGCAAACCACGCTTCTTCCTATTCAAATTAGACAAAGCTTTCCTGTCCCATCTGTCTATCTGCAGTGGTTTAGAAAGTTAATTCTGAGGATGATAGGGGCAATAGGGCCAGTGGTAGTAGTAGAGGGTACCAATCCGTATATTTAAACTGAGGCTCCCTTCCAGTAGAACTAGGCATCTCTCCTCCAGTTTTTCCATGGCTGACTACACTTCATCACTGCTACACAATCTAGGGTATCTGAGGTGGGTTGATCCTGGCTGGATGCCAGGTGCCCACCAAAGCCACTCTATCACTCCCTTCCTCAAGTGGACAGGGCAGAGAAAATATAACAAAAGGCTCATGAGTTTAGATAAGGACAGGGAGGGGTCACTCACCGATTGCCATCACGGGCAAAACAGACTCAACTTGGGGAAATTAACTGAATTTATTACCAACCAATATAAGAGCAGGATAATGAGAAGTAAAAGAAATCTTAAAAACACCTTCTCCCCACCTCTCCTTCCTTCATGGGCTTAACTTTATTCCTGATTCTATAACTCCTTCCTCACAGCGGTGCAGGGAGATGGGGAATGGAGGTTACAGTCAGTTCATCACATGTTGTTTCTGCCACTGCTTCCTCTTCAGGAAGTCCTTCCCCTGCTTCCCTGTGGGGTCCCTCCCCCAGGAGACAGTCCTCTGTGAACTTCTCCAGCATGAGTTCTTCCCACAGGCTATAGTTCTTCACAAATTGCTCCAACGTGGGTCCCTTTACATGGGGTACAGTTCTCCAAGAACAGCCTGCTCTGGCCTGGGACCCCCACGGGGTCACAAGTCCTACCAGGAAACTTGCTTCTACCAGGATGCCTGGAGCACCTCCTGCCCCTTCCTTCTGCACTGACCTTGGTGTCTGCAGTTGTTCCTCTCACATATTCTCACTCCTCCTTCCTCTGGCTGGAATTACTTCTGTGCAATCACTTTTTTTCCTTCTTAAATGTTATCACAGTGTCATTACTATCATTCCTGATTGGCTTGGCCTTGGCCAGTGGCAGGTCTTGGAGCCAGCTGTCTTTTTCTCTATTGGGCATGGGGGAAGCTTCTGGCAGCTTCTCACAGAAACCACTCTTGTAGTGANAGATAGGGACTAAACTGTGTTGATGAAAATGTGTCTTGAAGAGCTGGTATTGACCTTGGTTTCCAGGGACAACCAAGATAGGATAGGGGCCTTATACCCCCAGCTTGGAGCTCTGGAATGTGTTGTCTCTCTGCNAAATGTCCACAAAATGCCCACCCCACCCCCATCCCCCGGGGATGAATACAGTTTTATAAGTTTAGCAAATTAGCATAATTGACAAAAATCACCGATTAGAGACATAAGTGGTAAGGCAATTTCCCCTGGTTCAAGCCCCCTCTGAATCCTGCCCCCCCCCTTAGATAGGGACTAAACTGTGTTGATGAAAATGTGTCTTGAAGAGCTGGTATTGACCTTGGTTTCCAGGGACAACCAAGATAGGATAGGGGCCTTATACCCCCAGCTTGGAGCTCTGGAATGTGTTGTCTCTCTGCCTAGGGAAAAGGTAAGGAAAAGTACTGGGAAAACTAGCTACAAATATATGTGTAAAGAATAGAGAGAAAATATAAAAGAAAAAAGGCAAAAAAATCATTCTGGCAACAGTAGCCCTCCTGCTACCAAAACCTTGCCACACAAACCCAATACAGTACGATATTGATGAGGCAAAGGAGTGCTTGGCCACCCTACCGAGATAGTCCAATTATTTCAGTTATCCCCATCCCCTGCCAAGCCAGTGCCACACACACACATCCCAGTGCAGTGAATTCAAATCTGTTTTCAGAACAGTATGTGGTTCAGAGATGGAGATAGTAGATGGCAATGGTTTAACTGAACTCTGACCTCTCCCCTCTTGCAATTCCTTAGGTCGCAGTGCTAGATTTCTAAAGGGCCTTCCATCCTGCTCTGTCATATGTTCGTCCTTTTCTTTTAAAAACATCCAGAAGTCCCATCATGTAGGAAGGGACTATGCAGAATTCCCATTCTTTCCTGATGTTTTTCTGGTGTTTAACCATACTACCAGATCTTCAGTATTATCCTTGGCCATGCTGCTAATCTGGCACTGTTCTTCTGGCATGCTCCCAACAGTATGGTACACACAAGTCACTCCTTGATCAACAAGGCATCCCACCAGGTTATCAGGTGATATCAGAGGGGTGTTAGTAACTGTCTAACCATCAGAGCTTTTGGGCCATGGTGTCCGTGCTGACCACCTTTTCAGGGTCCCTCCCTTCTTGCCTGTAAATACACTCCAGCAGCCCAAGCAACTGCAATTGATTACTTCCTTCTTCCCAGGCTTTCCATGAGGTTATTTCCTTTACAGGATCAGGCCACTGTTGAGCATATCCCTTCATCAGCCAACCTCAAAGCCCTCCTCCTTTGCATAGGACTGTGTTTGCAAGTGGCATAGGCCCCAAACTCCTCAGAGCTCTGCTCACTTGAGCTATTGGCTGTATCCCAGCAGCTCGGGTTTCCCAGCACCGTCATAGCAACTTCAGGGGCATCTCCATGGGGTGGCAGCTGTAGGTGTCCTGCATTTCTATAATTTCATAAAATCATTAAGGTTGGAAAAGACCTCTAAGATCATCAAGTCCAACCATTAACCTAACACTGCCAGGTCCACCACTAAACCATGTCCCTAATTTCACTCTGAGCAAAGGACTACCTAGTACTCATGTTCTGGAGACCAATGCTCCCATTTCCATAGGTCTTCTTAAACACTGTAACTTTCAAAGTCACTCCAATTATTCCAATCCCAGGCCGTGCCAGGTCTGAGTGTTGCCTGTATTCTCCACCAATACTTTCATAGGCAAAACAGTCTCGACTCAGGGGATTTGGCTTCATATAATTTAATGCCAGTTGACACAAACTTAGTTACTGATTCAATATTGAAGGAAGAAAACATAAATCATTCAACACTTAGGGAAACACTTTTCCTCTCTCTTCCCCAGACTCAGCTTCAGTCAAATAACTCTCCTTCCTTCTTCCAAGTGTCAACTTGGTTTTATGAGGTTACCCTCAGTTCCTAAAAATTCCTTTGATGCGGTGACAGAAGGTTAGGGTGGTTGTGTAATAATTTCTTTCTACTGTTCCTTGCTTCTTACTCTGGGTTCTTCCACAGGCTGCAGTCCCTTTGGGGATGTGCCTGCTCTGGCATGGGGCACCTCCTTCCAAGGGTGCATCTCCAGCCATGTCCTTAGCAATGTCTTTTTCTATGTGTCCCATCCATTTTTCTTCCTCCAGCAACTGCTGCTCATGTCTTTAATATGGTTGAGCAGACAATGCCACATGCTTCTCTGACTGGCTGAAGTTTTGGCATGCAATGGGTTGTTTACATGAGTTTCAGAGCTGGCTGGAACTGGCTGACTGGCACAAGGCAGTTCATGGCTTCCTCCCATATAGATCACCCCTGCAACCTACTGCTACTCAAACCCTGAAATTTATACCTAATACACCCACAGTAAAAAGTGAGCATTTTAGAAGAGCTGGAGTGGAGGAGTTAAACATTCTTATGATTAAAAAATAAACACTGATACAGTGCATTTCTCCGTAGGTGAGAAACCTTCTCTAAATAACTAAATTACAGTCATAGAACAAACTAGGTTAGAAGGGATGTTGGGAGGTATTAAGTCCAACCCCCTGCTCAAAGCAGGTTGCTTGAGGCCTTGTTCTTTTGAATTCTGAATATCTCCACAAATAGTTTTCACAACTTCTTTGGGCCCTTGTCCCAGGCTTTGACAACCATACTGGAAAAGAACTAAGTGGAATTGCCCTTGTTGCAGGTTGTGTCCACTGCCTCTCATCCTGTCCCTGTGCACCTCCTATAAGAGTCTGACTATCTTCTCCACATTCTTCTATTAAGCAGTTGTTGACAGCAACAGGATTCCTTTTGGGTCTTCTCTTGTGAAGGCTGAAGAAACCCAGCTCTATCATCTTCTCATATGTCATATAGAATAGAATCATAGAATCACTAAGGTTGGAAAAGATCTCTAAGATCATCGAGTCCAAGCATTAACCAAGCACCACTGTGTTCACCACTAAACCACGTCCCCAAGTGCCACATCCACACATTTTCTGAATACTTCCAGAAGTCCCACCCAATTTGGTGTCATCTGCAAACTTACTGAGGGTGCACTCGATCCCCTCATCCAGATTGTTGATAAAGATATTAAACAGGACTGGCCCCAAAACTGAGCCCTGGGGAACACCACTAGTGAGCGGTTGCCAACTGGATTTAACTCCATTCACTACC
>VWZW01004712.1:24023-35153 GCA_013397115.1 Edolisoma coerulescens | reverse complement strand
CCCTCGGGAGCCCAGGGAGAACAGAAGAGAGCTCATTTCATGTGCATTCCCTGTTTTTAAAAGGACCCAGCCCCCCTCCTTTCCCTGAACTGGGGTAAAACACACAAGTTCCACTTCCTGGGTTTTCAGGTCTTAAAGAGACTAATAATCTTGGGCAGGTTGGCATGGAGAAGATATGAAATACACGAGGTTTTTTGGGTCATCTAGGTCACCTAGGACAGTTACAAATGCTGATTGTCTTGGAACATTGACTCTGAGCAAAGCAAATATTACTTCCCTCAAGGAACTGGGACAGCTGCAGTAACTTCTCAGCAAATAAGCAGCTGGTGTTTTATGGTGGAGTAATTTTTTAGACTCAGGATTTACACTTGGCGATCTCCTCTAAAGCTTGCATTTGTGGTAAACTCCAGAAGTGAAGCAGTTTGAGACTGATTAAGTCTGAACTCGTGAGGTACAGAATTTCATGTGGGTATCCTGTGAAGTGAGACTGCCTAGGATGAATCCTTTCTGTCAAGAATTTCAGGGCATGATGTGGTCCCCTTCTCAATAATGAAGTCTTCTGCAGTACATCAACTTGCATTTTGGGTCCTGGCTCTCTTCAGTATCAGCCTTCTCTAGCATGAGATAGTAGCCTCTTCTGTTTGAGCAGAAATCAAATGAGGTCCAAGTTCATGTAGCATACAGTTATTTTTGGTATTTTCATGGGAGTGCAGTTCAAGTAGGCTGCAGATGCCGCACTATGAAGAGTGGCCTGTATGATGTGCCATTAATGTTTTTGAGTAGTTTTCTCTTTAGGGTAGCCATAGCCTATTTGGGTTTATGGATCTTTACTGCATCCATCCATTTTAGTCTTTCAGCTTTCGGAGAAGTTGCCAGCATGGATTTGTTGTCCAGAAATGTTACAGAAACACCAAATATTTCATCAAGAGCAAGATTTTTTAGCAGTTTTCAGAGACTAGTATTCAGTTATAAAAAAAAGAAGTGCAGCTGTTCACGAGCAGAATCTTGAGGCATGACTGAGATGTGGAAGGTGATGTGAACAGGGATCATCAGAGATGTGGTTAATTTAGAAATACCATTGTCAGTTTGTTATGATAAAACTATCTCTGGAGTGATAGATACTAAATAAAAGTAATATCAAAGTGTAAGCTTCTGTGGTAAATTCTATTATATGGTTGTCTTGTCTATGTGGTGAGCTTTAACTGTGATTCAAACACATTAGAATATGTTGAAATTGCTTCTGTTCTAGCTAACTTTTTAACTATAAAATGGGCATAGAGATGTTAATCCCTTCCCTATAGCGCTGCTGTGCTTGTTGTGTATGTTCTTTTTGAGAATCTTGAGAGAAAAAAATATAGTGACGCTCTAGTGACCAGTGACAGGACCTGAGGGAATGGCCTGATGTTGTGTCAGGGGAGGTTTAGGTTGGATATCAGGAAAAGGTTCTTCCCCCAGAGGGTGGTTGGGCACTGAACAGATTTCCCAGGGAATGGTCACGGCCCAAGGCTGCCAGAGCTCCAGGAGGGTTTGGACAATACTCTCAGGCAGAGGGTGGGATTGTTGGGGTGTCCTGTGCAGGGCCAGGAGTTGGACTTTGATGATCCTTGTGGGTCCCTTCCAATTCTGCATATTCTGTGATTGTGGTAACTAGGAGATACTTTTAAAAAATATAGTTAAATTTTGTGTACGTTATTGGATGTTTGTTTTTCAGGCAACAGCAGAACAGATTCGACTCGCTCAGATGATCTACGATAAGAATGACGCAGATTTTGAAGATAAAGTGAAACAAGTATGTTTCTTATGATACAGAGTTTTTATGCCCTGCAACAATGCTGACTTGCGTTTTGGAGCTAGAGCATGTTTCTGATTTAGATGAAACCTTTTTCACAAGGATAGAAGTTTAACTAGGAAAAGGTGCTCTTATTGCCCTGTAAAGTCTGTTTTCAAGAAATTGTGTGGTAATATAGCTATGACTGTATGGTTACACTGGTGTGTTTTCCTTCGGCCTTTAAGCCAAAACTCATCTGTGCTGATCTCTTCCAGACTATATCTCTTTAGTATGGTCCTAATTGAATAACTGTCAGAATAAAGAGTGCATTCAGGTTGTCCACGTGTACACGCACATGGGAAAAATGTCACCTGTGTAAACTGAGTTTGCCAATATATTGGCCGTTTTTCAGGAAAAATAAAAATCATAGAATCATAGCTTAAAGGTAAATTGAGGTATTATTTAAAAAAATAATTTGACCTCCCAGAGCTGTGTATGCAGCTTTATTGACTTTTTCCTTGTAAAACCTCCTCTGAAGCATTAAGTACTTTTTGTTGTTATAAACTTGTTTTGGTGATGTGCCAAAAGTGAAGTTTTGTACTTCCTGAAGCCAAAGTACCCTCATCAATAGTGCCTGTAGCTGTGCTGGTGGGAAGGATAAGAATTAAGTTCTGCATAGGAAATCTCCAAGCATAAAGTTAAAGGGGAAAAAAAAAGTGAGAGTGCTTTCTTGATTATAATTTAATTTGTGTTTACCTTTATTTAGGATTTTCGTTTGCTCTGACACAGTAGCTATGCGCTTTTTTTGAATCTGTGGTGGTACTAATTCTTATTTTCTTACAAAGATAATTTGAATATTTTAACATGTCTGACTCTTACTGCCAGCTTATGGAAGTGACGGGGAAAAACCAGGATGAGTGCATAGTGGCACTGCATGATTGTAATGGGGACATGAACAGAGCAATTAACATATTGCTGGAAGGAAGTTCAGACACGGTAAGGTTTTACTTTGCTATTAAGCTGTTCTTTTTGTTTCCACTTCTTAGAAGTGATTGGGAAAGTCACATTTTGGAAGCTTTCAATTTCCATGCCTCCAAATTCTTTTGAAGGAAATGGAGACCAGGACAGCTTTTCTGCTGCATGCATACCTTAGACTAGGCTGAACCTTGAAAATGTTGTGGGTGTTCAGCTGGTCTCTTGCAGAATCTTTTGGTTTTCATGTACATACAATAATTTTAACTCTGCAGCAGAAATCATTGCTCTGTCAGACACAGGCCTTTTTTTTACTCCAGTGTTTGTAGCACCTCCCAGCCATGAGACCTGAGTCTAAGTGTTTGCCACAAAGGATAATCTTTAAAAACCTAAAGCGCAGGCAGATATTTTAAGTTGTGCATCTTATGTAGGTTTGCATTGCCAGTATTGAATTTGGAGATTTCCACATCTGAAAGTTGCATTGACAGCACTACTAATGGCAAAAGAGGATACAAGTATCCTTTCACTGTTGTTCATTTGCATAACTTCATTGAAAACCAGAAAGAGGAGACTAAACAATGTGTATATAACAACAAATAATGTTGCTTAGAATGTTGCACAGAGCAATTTTCTATCCCAAGAGATACCAGGAAAATGTCTTGCTGCAGCTCAAGCTTTTGCTGGAGAGACTTCTTACAGTTTGTCCAAGGCAGTAAGCTAGATTCCATCTCATCTAAATTGGGAAAGAAACCTGGACTTCCTTTCTTAATGCTGGACATTCAGTATTTCCTGTGATTTGTCAGGATGTGTGGTCTGTCTTATTGTTAATGAGGAAACCCATCCCCACACACCCTAAATCTAGAACACATAGTGTTCTGACTGAGAGGACTTTCTTTCCTATCCCCTTTTCATTTATCAGAGTTGAGGTCATCTAAAACACAGAAATATATAATACTGAACAAACTGTCAAGTTGGGAATAGAAGAGAGCATCTTATGATTAAATCTGTGTGGGTAATGTGCTGGTTTTGTGTTCTTTTGTACTTCTCATATTTGCCATTTTCTAGTTGAAAATAGTTTTCTGACTAATAGAGAATTTTAAATGCTTCCTTACTTTAGCAAATTTTTTATAAGTGATCATGGCATGGAAGAAACTTTCTGAACTCATTTATCAATTAGAAGCAGCATGTCCATATATTGCTCTTTTGACAAGTCCCTCTGAACCCACTACACTTTGTAGACAAAAATGCAACTCAAACAAATACAGAGAACTTGAAGGACTCAAGAAGGAAGGAGTATTAATTAGAAGGGGTTCTCATCAGAGTGTGAATAAACTTATTCTTTATGCAAATTTGTGGGCCTCCAACTTGAAGGCCATTCTACTCCAGAACACTTTAACTGTGGATTTGATGTAAGGTTGGAAACAGAGGTGGTACTAGTTCTGAATGCAGATTCCCAAATCTCTTTTTTTCATTTCACTCTGCTTTGATGCACTGGAAGGTTTTTTTACCTCATTTGGAAGATGTGTCTATCCAAATTGAGGAATTAAAAGAAGAAGGAGTGATAGCTAGAATGTCTATTTATTATTTTTTTGGTACTCTGCCACTTTTGTGGTTTTTTTTTAATGCTGTAATATTTAAGGCTTTATGCTCTGTGACTGTTAGTCTTTTCATAAAGACTTTTCACTTGCAACAGTTATGTCAGTCTGTCTTTGGACAGAGGCTTGTGGATGAGAGTTGAGAAGGGCATGTTTCCTTGCCCAAGACTTCTATTCATTTAACTTCCTACAGGCATAAGATCCATTTTATGTCTGACCATGTGTTACTTCCTAAACCTTTTAAGACAGAAAAAAGAACAAAGGGGACCTTTCAGATTATTCTTCTCTCCATCTAAGACCAGGCCAGCAAGGCAGCTTCTGTTACATATTTTTGAAGGTCAGACCCACAGCTGTTATTTTGGTTGCCTCAGGCATCCTCAGCTGAAATTGTAAGGGAGCTAATTGATTGCAAAAAGAGACAGCTTCAATAGTCTGTGATGGATTCCCATGCCCAGAGGTAGCATCATACTGTATCTCAAAGGACATGCCCAACTTTTTGAGGCTTTCCTCAAAATTATACTGTGGGAAAGCATGGATCCGATGCTTTCATAGTCATCCTTTTACTGATCCTTCCCAAGTCATGTAAAACCTTACTAAAGAGAGGCTGCTTCCTCTTCAGCTTTGCAGACTCATCCAGTTTTGGGTTTTCTTGTGATGGTTGAAGATTTTTGGCACCATGCCCATCAGTAAAATAGTAGTGCATTCTGAAATTTATAGATTTTGTTCTTCAGTTGTCAGTGCAAGTTGTTTTTTTTTTCTCCTGTGAAATAACTAAAGCTCTAGGAGTGTTTTAATACATAATAGTTACACAGGTTATGGCAGATGAAGCCATGTGATAGTTACTGGGGGAGTTTTCTGACTCACAAATAATGTGGTGTTGCTCAAACACAGTTTTGTACTTTTAATCTGTGCTGTCTGTGCTTCACCTAAGTTGGTTTATGGCGATATAGTCTTCTATACTGGGGATGAAATTGAAAAGTGATTTCAGCCTTCTTTCTCACCTATATCATGTAAAAAAAAAAAAAGAGAATAACTATTCTTTTAGTACTTATTGTCTCAAAGGAGATACTGAAACATTGAGTTTATACTTGTAAACTGCTTTGTTACCTGCTTTCTCAATAGAATTAGTTTTCTCAGTTCTAGGCATCTAGGACTATCTGGTCATTGCCTACCTTGTGAGGGCTGCTGAGTTGCTGTTGGCTGAATTGAGAAGAGATAGGACAGGACCTGAAACTATTGATAGCCAACCTTTTTTGTTGAATGCAGGTGCCTGTCAGAGGTCATGGCTTTTTGTAGTGCTTCATAGTTGATGCCATCTCATTTGCATATGCAATTTTACCTCTCAAATACCTTACCTAGACTAAAAGCTCCTAGAGATGGGGGCATATACATAAACCTATCTGCCATCTTAATGATTTGCAAATAATACCTTTCTTCTTTCCTTTGCAGCTAACAGCTCAATAGACTAACCATGCAATTGCATAATATGAGTTGCTGTGCTATTCTTGATGAGTGTTTTAGTTGTTTTATTTTCAATTTCTATAGAGCTGATAGGATCCCTGAATTTATTTTAAAGATGGAATTTAATATTAAAGCTAAAGCTTCAGTTTTCCCAAGTTATTGTTTTGCCATTCTGTCTCTTGGTGCTTGAATTACATCTGGATAGCGGTTCCCCCAGCTGCGTACTTACTCTCAGCAGTCTATTGTTCAGTGATACTTACAAGCATTTTTTCATTTCCTTTGGAGAAAAGGATAGCTCTGTACATGCTCCCTTGCTAGATTTATGGAGGTAGTTGAGAGGGACACTGTTGCTTGCTTTGCAGATTTTCTGTGTTGTGGTCATATCTAGGCTTCCTTGAACTAGTAAAAGTCCATTATAGCCAGAAATATTTAGGATTCTCACATTCCATAAGAAAATCCAACTTTTAAAACTTGTTTCTTTTTCATTTCTTTCAAAAAATACAGCTTATGTTTCCATTTGTATCAGTGTAATATGTATGTATGGCTCTTTTTTTCCCATGAACTGGAGGGCTGTGAGGTAGAAGCATGCATTGAGAGCTGTCACTTCCTTTTTGACTTTTGTATCTAATTCTGTTCTATCCAAATAGACTTCTTGGGAGACTGTAGGGGGAAAGAAGAAAAACCTTGGAAAAGAAGGTTTGGAAAACAAAGAGAACAGAGAGAAACGAGGGGACAGAGAAATGAGCCGTGGATGGGGAAGTTCCAACAGACGGGGAAGAGGAGGCAGCCGTGGCCGAGAGTGTATGTATAGGGGTTCATTTTTAAAGATTCAGACACTTTTCTTGCAGCTGAAACTGGCTGAGTTAAGAGCAAATGCTTAATGGAGTAAAGTCTGTCTGAGCTATAGCTCAGCACTGAAGGGATCATAACCTGTTTATGCAACAGGTATGCTCAATCTGTCTGTGACTTGGTTTTGGGATAGTCTATGTCTATTCAGAGACACTAAATTTAAATTTCTGTCCTTTTTTGATTAATTGATCTTGTACAAATTGCTGTTCTTTTTTAAGTTTTAGAATTGACTCTGTAAAACTGCTTGAGAAGCAAGTATGTTGCTGCACAGCTGATACACTTTTTTGTTTCTTTTAATGAAAAAATTATCCAGCTTTGACTCCATCTCCTTTTATGAGTGGGAGAACCTGAAGATGTTCTCATCTTTTTATAAGGGGAATGAAAAGACTGGGATCATTATTACTCTCTAGCATATGTTACTCATAAGCCAACCAAAGGTGAGTTTCTACAACACAGAAAGTTCTTTGTGGGTTGAAATGTTTAAAATTTTTCTACAGCTTATATAGGTGCAAAAATACATTGTACAAAAGCAAACTGATGTTTCCAAGTTAGGTAGCATCACATTAGATCGCCATTGGATGCACATTGCTTTTTTTCTCTTTAAGTTTTATCAGCAGTATCAAAGCTATATAAATTGCCTGTAAGGGCCATACGCACTGATAGATGAGCAGAGAAACAACAATGAAAAAATATGTTTAGCTTTTGACTTAAAAGCAGGAAAAGAATTTACAATATTAGCCAATTCTTTTAATTATTGTGATATCTTCAAATATTGTGCCAGTGAAGACATTGTGAATCTTTGTAAAATAATGACAAAGATAGGAAAAAATAGTCATAAAACTTGCAGCTATGCTTAGAAAAATTGAAATTAGATCCATCAAAATGAAAGTGAGGGGCAAAATTTCTGACAGAGCCAGATGCTGCTTGTCTCTTTTTGTAAACTGGAATTAAAGATTTTTTTCAGGTTGTTACCACATCTTGATATCTCCTCCCAATGCAAGCATTAATGGTTTTGTTGCTGCCATTAGGAAAAGTCGTGCAGTACAAAATCTCAACAGTGTTTCAAGTGGTCAGGTTTGGGGTTTTTTTTGGTTTTTTCTTTTTTTCTTTCTCCTTCCTTCAAAGAGCCAGCCATCTTTTGGAGTACTTCCTCAGGAGTTTTCTGTGAAATAGTTAAGGTGCAGTGCTTAGTGCTTTTCTAATGCCTCACCTTCACCCAGTTGTTATCCCTCTGATTTATATACAGCGGAGAGTTGTTTTAAGTTTCCCTGGTTGTACAGGAATATGGTATGGGCAGACAAAAGAGTTGGTGTTCTTGGTTGTCCCTTATTCTTTCACTGTTGCCACACAGCCTGTTACTGAGGAAGCATAGAATGAGGAAGCTTTATTTCCTACCTTGTTAAAGAGGTGAGGCCATAATTAATAGTGTAGGCTGCAAAACGCTGCCTTTCTCCCCTCCCCCAAAACCCCAACCCAACAGAAGTGTCTGCTGAGGGGCATTTTCTTCTTAGATATTTTGCTTCCTAATGGTCTAGTGCAAAGTAAACATAACTTGCTTGTAGCTAGGCTGCCAAAGAAGAGGGGTTACTGACATCTGTTAACCAGCCCACTTTAAAATCTTGCCTTTTTTCTGAGGTTTAGGTTAAGCAGATGGCTATACTGTCTCATGCATGAGTCTCTAAGGCTGTCCTCTCTCCACAGTCAGAGCTGAAGAGAATGGAGTGGGCAACAATCAAGGAGACAGGCCTTCAGACCGTGGAAAACGTGGCCGTGGGAGAGGTGAGATGGTAGTATTGGTGCAGGACTGGCACCAATGATTTCATATCCTGAAATCAAACTCTCCCATTTTTTTCTTTAAACACTTCTTTCTTAGCATTTGTTGGTTATCCTTTGATTCCATAAGCATTTCATTCACCTTTAATTTAGGTACACTCCTCTCCCTTGCCCCTTGTCATGTCTTGGTCTCAGAACAACTTAAAAGAATTGACACATGATTTCTATGGTAATTTCCTGTGTAGCAGGCTTGTGTGCTCTGGCTATGGAGAGCTGTTTTCCCAGATTGACTCATGTCAGCCTTTTGAGAGTGGGAGTATGCTGGGCTTCGCAGGATGTACCTTGGCAGCAGGAGAGCACAAGATTCCATCTGTATGGCTCTCAGGGAAGGATTTGATGTGTACTTGTGTTGTTTCTTTGGGGTAGATCTGGTTGTCAGGCTTGCCTTCTGTTTTTGGTTGCCACTCAGAGTAAGTACAAGCCACCTTAGAGGATTTTTGGTAAGAGAAGGAATTCAGCATAGAGGACTTGATGAGAAGAACTGTGGAAAAAGAATACTGCAGAGTCTTAGGTACAACAATCTTATCCTGTAGAATAGATAAGAAAGGTGTTGATAATAAATTTGATGTGGAATCAAGGGATGTGTAGTTGGTTTGATTTTCATGGGTTGAAGTGGAAAGAGGCTTGTTTCTTCTAAGAGCAGGAGGAATGAAAATGAGTAACTTGAGTACAGTGCAGATTGTGTGAGGAAGTGGGTATTAAATGAGTTAAATTGGAAAAGTGCATAGCAGAGCTAATGTACTTAAGTCATGTCTGATTGGCGAAAAATTCTGCCTTCAAAGGGCTCTCTTCTTTGGACTATTCAGTAATGAGGCATTCAAAGACAGGCACATCCAACTTCATTGTCTCCAGATCTACATCTTGAAGGAGTGGAAACATGCAAAGACATGTAGCTTCCAAAGGGTTGCAAGAATGAGTTGGTTGTACCTGTGAATCTGTAAATACCAAATGGTATGTGTAGAGAGGTAGCTTGCAGGAGAGGGTGTGGTATAGTTCACAGCTACAGTTTTTTGGTATGTTAGCACTGTTAATAGATAGAATGTAAGTATTTCAGTTAATTGTTTTATAAAATAATCCTTTATACTCAAATTATAAAGGTAGGAGTTTTTAAAATTGTTGAGTGAAACTCAGAGGTTAACTTCAAATGCAGTCTGTTTCTTGCTTTGTAACCTTATGAATAATACACTGCTTTTGTTGTCAACACTGTAGCTCTCTAGATGAATATCATGTCTTAAGCCAAAACACTGACCTATCTGACTGAAGAAATAGGAACAACTTCAACCAATTTTCATTCACTGGCTTAGTGTACAAAGTATTACTGTATCTCTCTACCAAGTATTTTAGACTGTGCATTCGTGGGAGAAAAGTATGTTAATGAAATGTTTTCGACTGTCTGTGATAAACTGGTTGACTTCAGTATTACTATATTACAAGTGTGTGTATTCTGTGGCAGGAAATACCTAATTAAATTTTAATGCAAACCTCTCATGGTTTTCGGCCAGGACAGTTATTTTTTCGCAGTAGCCATGAGGGAGCAGAGCCTGGAGCCATCTGGGCATGCCTAGGTTGTTATTCTATACTACTCACATCACTGCCGGGGGATGGAAGTAAGGGATTCTCACTTCTGTGAAGGAGGGGGGGGCATGGTTTATGGTCAGGAAGAAAAAGACGGCACATGGAGTGTCCCCCCGCCATTTTGTTCATTGTCTTGGGGGTTACGCAGTGCCGGGTTGATTGATGAATGTGGGGATTTTGGGGGGGTTTTTGCATGTAAATCACCCTCTTTTTGTACACTGTTCTTAGTATTGTTGCTGTTACTGTTAATTTTCTTATCTCATTGCTTTTTCCAGTAAATAGTTTTATCTCAACCCGTAATCTCTGCCATTCTTATCTCCCACTGAAGGGGAGGAGCGAGTGGGGGGGAGAATGGGACACACTAAGGAGTGCTGCTCCTAAATCACAACAGCCTTTAATTGGCACCCAATGTGAGGCATAAAGGGTTGAGATAACAGACTTGCCCAGAGTGGGTGGGAAGCAATTTTGATCTAAGAATTTGTTGTATTACGTATGGAGCCACTGGGCACAATGTTGCTTGGTCTGTTCACATGGTTGTGGTACCTAACCCTGTATCTGTTTCTGTATATGCACTATGTGCCCATCACAGTGCTTCTTCTCAGAGCAGGGATAGGGATCAGGATTGTTTTGTTGCTGTACTGTGTGATATCAGTTTATCATATGATAGCATCAAGGGCAATGAGGGTCATTAGGGATGTGTCTTCAGTGCTGCTCTCCTGCATTTGCCTCAGGTGCTACCTCAGGGAATTCATTAATAATCATAACCAGCCTGTGGGGGAAACAGGGAAGGATGATTTTCCCCAGCTTTTTACCCCCTTTTCCTCCTTCAGGCCTGTTACATCAGCTTTTGAGAATTTTGAATTTCCTTGGGATGTTAAGGAAAGCCTCTTCTTGTTGCTAAGTCTGCTGGGTCTCCTTAGTGCGGTCTACACCATGTTTAAAGTCAAGAAGGAGATGTCTAGGGAGGTTATTCAGAGATCTGCCATGAGGGTGGATGGATAGTCATGAGTGGCATGGAATGTGGGAGAAAATGAGCCAGTTTTGGGAGAAATTCTCTGCTCCAATGGTTTGGAAGTT
>VWZW01004712.1:9209-20915 GCA_013397115.1 Edolisoma coerulescens | reverse complement strand
CCCCAGCTACCAAGCTCACTCCCCAGCTAAGAGACTGCAGCCAACTGCACCCCTCCCCCCTCCTGGCCACATCTTTTGTCTCTTACATATCGTCGTTCTCATCTCTTATGCAACAAATGGGAGAAAAATTCCCTCAGAGAAAGGATTTTTCCTTTTTTTTTTCCTAACCTCCAACAGGGTTCCTGAACAAGAACAAGCTTTTGAACTAATTAAACAGGAGATTGTTCATGTAGTAGCCCTTGGGCACAGGCCAAGATGTGAAAAATGGGCTCTACACCACAGCAGAGGAGAATGGTCCTTTCTGGAGCCTCTAGCAAAAAGTACCTGGGGAGACCCAAGGATGACCCCTGGGATTCTGGAGTCAGGGATACAAAGGATCCAAGGCCTTTTACACCCCAACTGAAAAAGAGATACTGGCAGCTTATGAAGGGGTTCAAGCTGCTTCAGAAGTGATTGGCACTGAAGCACAGCTCCTCCTGACACCCCGACTGCCAGCAGGGGGCTAGATGTTCAAAGGGAAAGTCCCTTCCACACATCATGCTACTGATTCTATGTGGAATAAGTGGGTTGAGTTGATCACACAGCAAGCTTAAAACCCCAATCACCCAGGGATCTTGGAAGTCATCACAAACTTGCCTGAAGGTGAGAATTTTGGACTATTATCAGAGGAGGAAGAGGAAAAGGTGACGTGCTGAGGAGGCCCCAGCATATAATCAGCTACCAGAAAATGAAAAGCAATACGGTCTCTTTCCTGACGGTTTCTGCCATATCGTAGGGATACATCAAACATGGAAAGCTGACTTATGGATTCNGGATCAAGCTGCCAAGAATTAAGTGTCTCAGGTAGATCTGGACTGGTGACATAAGGGTGAATTATTTCTGACTCAATGGGCTCATGATGCATCAGGTCATCAGGAAAGAGATGCAACATACAAATGGGCTCATTATCAAGGAGTGGACTTAACTATGGACACCATATCCCAGATTATCCATAACTGTGAAACATGTGCTGTTGTCAAGCAGGCCAAGTGGGTAAAGCCTCTGTGGTATGGGGAACGATGGTATGAGGAAGCCTGGCAGATCGATTACATCACACTGCCACAAACCCACCAAGGCAAGCACTGTATGCTGACAATGGTAGAAACAACCACTGGATGGCTGGAGACATACTCTGTGCCTCATGTCATTGCCTGGAACACCATCCTGGGCCTTGAAAAGCAAGTCCTGTGGTGACATGGCACCCCAGAAAGAATTGAGTTGGACAATGGGACTAATTTCAAAAATAGCCTCATAGACACCTGGACTGGAGAGCACAGAATTGAGTGGGTGTATCATATGGAACCCACAGTAATGGACTAAATGAACTCAGCAGACATCTTGGAGGGATGGCCATTGACAATGGAAATTAAACGTGTACTTGTGTATATTTATATATATATATATATGTATATATTTGGAAGCTATAAGATCTGGACATGAGCTAGATGGTATAGAACAAGGGGTGGATAATGTCCTGGTTTTCTGGCCAGAACAGAGGGAATTTTTCCATAGTAGTTGTGAGGGCACGGATCCTAGAGCCTCTGGGTGTTCCTAAGTTTTTATTCTATACCCCTCATCTCACTGCCAGGGGGCAGAAGTAAGGAATTCTTGCTTCTGAGGAGGAGTGGGATGTTGCTTACCATCAGGAAGAAAAAGGTGGCATGCAGAGGGTCCCCCCGCCATTTTGTTCATTTTCTTGGGGGTCGTACAGCGCCAGGTCGGTTGGTGAATGTGGGGTTTTTGTATGCTTTTGCTATTAGTATTGTTGCTGTTACTGTTTGTTTTCTTATCTCGTTGCTGTTTCCAGTAAATTGTTCTTACCTCAAACCATAATCTCTGCCTCTTATATCTCTCACTGGAGGGGAGAGGGAAGTGAGTGTGGTGGTGGTCATGTGGCACCAAATTAGGGGGTGCTGCTCTTAAACCATGACAAAACCCATGAAATATGTAGGGAGTTGTATAAAGCTATGTAATTTATTTCTCAGTATTTCAGGGATGGCTGACCTTTCTTTGGATATTAGTAGAAATAATAATAATAATCTTCTGTCATTTCATCTGGTAGTCTCTTCTGTTACGCAGAATAAGGTGCTTCAGCTGCAAGTAAATAGGTGGCTAGTAATCACTACAGAACCCTTTTTCAGAAATGTTTCATGCAGAGCATATGTATGTAGGAATCTAGGCATTGGATAAAAAAATAGGGGTCAGCTAATATCTTTGCAATGCATTGTCTATTTTAAGCTACCTACTGAGACTGGAGTTGTCTTACTGGCTGCTTTATAGGGGAAGATTTTCTGGGCCATTGTGTTACTGCTTCACTGTAGAACAATATAATTTTAAGAAATTATATGCACTGAAAATAGCAGAAATGAGATTGACACTGTGGTGAATATGATGTTCACTGAGGGGGGAAAACCCTCATACTCAGTACTTCAGCCTCTGTGCTATAGGCACTAGCCTTTTTAGGAGACTGGTTGATGGACTCCCTTGGGAGACAGTCCTGAAGGGCAAAGGAATCTGAGAAGGTTGGACATTGTTCAAGAAGGAATTCTTAAAGGTTCAGGAGCATGTCCTCCCATGTGCTGAAAGACGAGCTGCTGGGGAAGACCGCGGGCCTGGCTTAACAGAGAGCTTCGGCTGGAAGTTGGGGGGAAAGAAAGAGTCTATCACCTTCGGAAGAAGGGGCAGGCAACTTGTGAGGACTACAGTGATGTCATAACGTTGTACAGGGAGAAAATTAGAAGGGCCAAAGCCTTAATATGGCTGCTTCCATACGAGACAATAAAAAATGTTTCTATATCAGCAACAAAAGGAGGGGTAAGGAGAATATCCTTAATTAAGTGCGGGGGAAAACAGTGATAAAGGATGAGGAAAAGGCTGAGGTACTCAATGCCTTCTTTGCTTCAGTCTTTTATAACAAGACCGGTTTGTTCTCTGGGTGCCCAGCCCCCTGAGCTGGAAGATGGAGACAGGTAGCAGAATGAAGCCCCCACAATCCAAGGGGAAATGGTTAATGACCTGCTATACCACTTAGACAGATGCAAGTCCTTGGGGCTGGATGGGCTCCACCCAAGGGTACTGAGGGAGCTGACAGAAGTGCTCACCAAGCCACTTTCAATCATTTATCACCAGTCCTGGATCGCCATCTACAAGAAGGGTTGGAAACAGGATCTGGGGAACTACAGGCCTGTCAGCCTGACCTCAGTGCCAGGGAAGGTTATAGAACAGATGATCTTGNAGTGGTGTTCCCCAGGGCTCAGTGTTTAGGCCAGTCCTGTTTAATATCTTTATCCATGATTGGTTGAGAGGATCGAGTGCACCCTCAGTAAGTCTGCAGATGACAGCAAGTTGGTGTTGATCTGATGGAGGGTCTAAAGGCTTTACAGAGGGATCTGGAAAAGATGGATCAATGGGCTGAGGCCAGTCGTATGAAGTTCAACAAGGCANACAGGCTAGGGGCAGAGTGGCTGGAAAGCTGCCCAGTGAAAAAGGACCTGGGGGTGCTGGTCAACAGCTGGCTGAACATGAGCCAGTGTGTGCCCAGGTGGCCAAGAAGGCTAATTGCATCCTGGCCTGTATCAGCAATAGTGTGGCCAGCAGGACCAGGGCAGTGATCATTCCCCTGTACTGGGCACTGGTGAGGCCACACCTCAAATCCTGTGTTGAATTTTTGGCCCCTCACTACAGGAAAGTGGAAGTGTTCAAAAGGCATGTGGATGTGACACTTGGGGATATGGTATGTTGGTGCTGGGTCAACGGTTGGACTTAATCTTGGAGGTCTTTTCCAACCTTAATTATTCTGATTCTAAAAATGTTTACTAGAGTACATGCATTATATTATGAAACTGATTTAATGCTTCTAGCTTTATGATAACTAATAAGACAAAATGATTTGAATTGTAATGTATATATAATTAATATCAAGATATAATATATTGAATATAACTTCAGTGTTTGTTTTGGTAGTATGGAATACCTAGAATATGAATTTTCTATACTTAGCCTCCTTATATCTTTGTAAGGCTTAAACCTCTGTCACCTTGGCATCTGCTGGGAGGATGGCTGGCTCTGCATTTCCAAAGCAGAGACCAGGACTGTTTGATTGTTGTGTAGTCAGAGATAAGCGCAAATCTAAGGTGTTGCCTGCACTTCCAGTCTGCATTCCCTTACTGTTCTTAAGCCTATTTCTTAACCTTAAAGTGTCTTCACCTAATTTAAACCTGTCAGTGTGAAAATCTGAATTTCAAAATGAAGCATCTATGATGCAGTGGAAAGATTTAGGTCTGTAAGCTCAGCAAACTATTTTCTACAGAATAGGTTATTAAGTTAATGGAGTGCTCCAATCTGAGTTGTGATACTACACAGCTTTCTCATGCTCCCATGTACTGTGCATTTGTTTTGTGGGAAGAATAGTTGTGTATGAGATGAACAATTCTTTCTATGCATGGATGGTACCAGAGTGAAGCCTTGATTGTGTAATTATAAGTGTTTTTAACTCCCAATGGGTTTTAGTGGAAACAAAATCTCACTGCCTGCTTGGGTTGACTTCTCTATAATTCATCCCAGAAAAGAAAAATATCAATTGAATAAGTGGTGGCTGATGTGAACCTAGTCAACTAAGGGAGGTGTGTGTAATTTTGTTATTTGCCTGATTCCATCATTTGCTTTTGTGCTCAATATGCTGATTGATTTTAAGAAAATCTATTCCTTTAGACTCACTGGAAGATTTAATGAGCTACTGCCACTTCGCTTGTTGTCTTTTTGTCAGTATATAAAAATGTTGTTAAAAAAATTGCTGATTGTGAATTACCACAGGAAAAAAATTTACTGTTAGTAAACATTGTTGTAATATAAACCATATATATGCATCTTTTTAGAGTACTGTTAAAGCTATACTTTTTATGTTAAAAGCATAAACTGGCATTACTGCTGGGAGGAATTGATCTTGTGTGTCTCCTGGTACATTTGAACTTTATTAGAGTATTGATCTAAGTTTAAAATTAACCAAGCCAAAAAAATAAAAAGGGGGCAGGCAGCGTGGTAGCTGGGGACAACAGGGGTTTTGGTGGCTTATCCTTGTGTAAAGGTGACTGGTTTTCTGGCATTTAGCAAGTGGGAAACTGGTTTGAAGAGCCGATACAACAGTGACCTAATAATTTTGTTTTCTGATGGTGGTTTTGCGCTCACTCACTTTTTGACAGTATGTGCAAAGCTTAGTGCAGGAAAGAGCAGAGTTGTGATCACTAGTGAGAAAGACTTCTGTTGTAGTAGTTCTGATTTAAATGGGTTTAAGTTACTGTGGGATTGCATGCTCAGAATATGGGTCCCTGCTCTGAATTGTGTGAAGCCCCGTTTGCTCACTGACCTTTTAGTCACTGTTAAAAAGTATTAAAAGTTTGGAAATACGTGATGGCCATTCACAGTTGCTTTGTGACTAACTTCTCTATGTTAGAAGGCTTTGTGCCTTTTAATTGTTTTAAGGCCATGTTTTAATTTTGGCAGCGAAGTAACTTTCTTAGCATAAGAATTTAAGACTATAGTAGTGATTCGATTGTGTCAGAGAATATCAGCCCTTCCCACTGGCATCTTGCATTAATGACCATGATGTATGAGATTCTGTGTCAGGGTGGTCTTTCAGTGGTGGGCACTCACTGTCCCATATTTTGAATCAGTTCTTCATAAGTGTCTTATAGATTTGAATTTAGTGCTAACCCTGCTGGTTTGGTACTGCTCTTTTGTCTTCACTAGAATACTTTTTGTTGCATTTGTTGATTAAACTTAATTTCAGTTTTGACAGAAGGCATAGACACAGCTTTATGAAGTTAAGGGAATCTTCTTGAAATTCAAGTTCCAGATTAACTTTTTATACCAGATCACTTTGAAAGTGCCTTGTTGACCAGTAGTCCAAGACTGTGCATGGAGCTTCAGGAACAACATGATTTCTTTCTAGCAGTTTCTAAAATTGTTAGAAGTTCTTATTGCTGTTTTTAGCCAGTAGTTTATTGTGCCCATCCTGGTACGGCATCTTACATATGCCTTGTTTGCTAAAACTTCATCTTATGTGTAATATGCTAAAGTTATTTTTTCAGACTTTTGCACTTGGGAGGCTGGGGAGACTTACTTCCTCTTCTAAAATCCATTTCTACTTTCATGCTAGCTATTCCAGCTAATCTCTTTGTACCTAATGTCTGCCTCACTCAAAAATATTTCTGCTTGACTGTTGCTGTGATTTGTAGCTCCCAGTCATTCTTGTAGTTGAGTTTGTCAAAAACCTTTTGATCTCTCTTCTATGCATCGCTAGTAAATGGTGTTTAATGCTGTATTGATAGCTGTAGGAAGTAGTGTCCCCAAGTAAACTTTTCTAGCTGGTTCTACTCTTTTAAGAAAACCAACAAAACCAATATTTACTAGGCAGAAAGATAATCCAGAGTGCCCTGACTTCTAAAGCTGCAACCCTGTAATACCATGGATCAGCTTCCCAGATTGTGGATTTTAGGTGGGTGAAGGAGAGAAGAGCAGTAGAAGAGGTAGGCTGAGCAAGGAGGTTTAGAGGCTGAGTTATCAGATGGGTACAGCAGGGTCTGGGACACTGTTTATGACAGAGCAAAGAGCACACCTTCATGTGTGGGCTCAGTGAAGAGGGATGGCGATTGCCAGGTTGCAGTTGTTACCCCTTTCCTAATCTGTCTCTTCTCTCCAGACAATTGTGAAAAGAGAGCAAAGAGGGGAAAATGGCCTAGTGTCAGACTTCATTCTTCTGTGTTCTTGTTGTTCTGTGTTGCTAGATGGGAATCCTTCCTCTGCAGGTTTACATGGTTGTCATCCTGTATAGAATAGGGGTAAACCCTTTCATCAAAATGTGGATAAAGCTATCCTGCTAATTTGATGCTTCTAAGAAGTCCTTGGGTTTGCATGGCAAGGTTTTGGTAGCAAGGGGAGGGGGGGACTACAGGGGTGGCTTCTCTGAGAAGCTGCTAGAAGCTTCTCTTATGTCTGACAGAGCCAATGCCAGCTGGCTCCAAGACTGATCCACCACTGGCCAAGTCCGAGCCAATCAGCAACAGTAGTAATGTCTCTGTGATAACATAGTTAAGGATGGGGGAAAAAAATATTGCACAGAAGTAATTGCATCCAAAGAAGAGAGGAGTGACAATGTGTGAGAGAAACAGTGCTGGAGACTCCAAGGTCAGTGAAGGAGGTGCAGGAGGTGCTCTGGGTGCCGGAGCTGAGATTCCCCTGCAGCCCATGGTGAAGACCATGGTGAGGCAGGATGTCCACCTGCAGCCCACGAAGGTCCACAGGAGAGCAGAGACCCACCTGCAGCCCACGAAGGTCCACAGGAGAGCAGAGACCCACCTGCAGCCTGTGGAGGACCCCATGCTGGAGCAGGTAAATGCCCAAAAGAAGGTTGTGACCCTGTGGGAAGTCTGTGCTGGAGCAGGGTCCTGGCAGGACCTGTGGCCCTGTGGAGAGAGAAGCCCACACTGGTGCAGGTTTGCTGGCAGGACTTCTGACCCCATGGGGGACCCATGCTGGAGCAGCCAGTTCCTGAAGGGCTGAACCTGTGAAACGGACCCATGCTGGAGCAGTTCATGAAGACCTGCAGCCTGTGGGAAGGACTCACATTGGAGAAGTTCATGAAAGACTTTCTCCTGTGGGAAGGACCTCATCCAGGAGCAGGGGAAGGACTCCTTTACCTGAAGAGGAAGCAGCGACAGAAACAACATGTGATGAACTGTCCGTAACCTCCATTCCTCATCTCACTGCACTGTTGGGGGAGAGGGGCTAGAAAATTGGGAATAAAGTTAAGCCTGGGAAGGAGAGGGGAATGGGGGCGGAAGGTGGTTTTAAGATTTGTTTTACTTCTCATTATCTTACTCTGATTTTGATTGGTAATAAATTCAATTAATTTCTCCAAGTCAGGTTTGTTTAGTCTGTGATGGTAATTGGTGAGTGATCTCTCCCCTGTCCATTTGTTGAGGGGAGTGATAAGAGCAGCTTTGGTGGGCACCTGACCTCCAGCGAAGGTCAAACCACCACAGTATTTTAGAGGTCCAGAAATGTCTTTTAAAACATGGATAGTGAACTAGGGCAAGGAGAAGAACAAGTGGTGAGGGGAGGAAAAGGAAAGTCATTAAAATAGGAACTTTCTAAACTGAATTTACCATGTCTTGGAGCCACTGTTTATTCAGTTTAGATGGTCCCCTCAAAATAAGGGGTAATTTTGATCCAAATTTGAAGCCTTTCATAGGTAATTCTGATGTTTGGACAACCAGTGTATCAGTGACTTAGGATTATAACTTTTGTGCTTTGGTAAGCTTGTAGTTGTTCAGTGACTTTATAGCCACATAATTTTGTCATTAAAATAAACATCACTTTGTTCTCAGTCAGCAACTCTTGTAATACCAAATAATATAGTCTCCCTCAAAAAAACCAACAAACTGAAAAAGCCTCAGATACTGAGGTTATAAAAAAGAAAAAAAATCCACCAAAACTATGTAGAAATATGCCACATGTAAAAAATAGTTTCAAACAGTTTGCATAGATGTGCTTTATGGATGGTTAACTAATACAAAAATTTCATGCTTTCTTGGCACTATGCAACATGCAAAAATAAAGCCATTCACTATATTAAGAGGCTTGTAAACTGAGGTTGGTAACCAAAATCGGAGGCAACAAATATTTGTTGTCGTTAAAATAGAAATTAATATTCTTGTGGGTGATGACAAGGAAGTTTGAGTAATTTGAATTGGATCATTTTCATGTCAGTAGTTATGCTTAAAGGGGAAACAAGGAATGTGTTGGAACAGGTTGGTGAAAGCACAGGAGGGTAGGGGTGGGCTGAGTCAGAGAAGGAAGCAAATGGAATATTTAAACTTTCTTCTCACAAATAAGAAGTGATGGAATTTCTTGAGAGATCAAGGTATGCAGGGAGGCTGGAATTTTAAAGCATCTAGGCAAGAGGGAAAAATTAAATGAAATTTTGAACAATGTCTAATGATTTGGCAATAGCAGTCTCATGGGATGATTCTTTAGGTAAAGTCTTGGCATTTGGAGCTACTTCACTAGATGCAGAAAAGATAGCAAAGAATTGCAAGTCCTACTGAAACACAAAGTCTTAGATGAACTGTGGCTTACTTGCATGTGTTAGGGAAATTTGGGAAGTAAATGATATTTAACTTTAACCACAGTACTTTTTTTTCTTCAACCCTAATATTTTCTAATGTGACAGACTAGCAATTGGTGGCTCCTCTGCTGTTGCTGTTAAATGGTGTTTTCTCTCCTAGGGTTTGGACGTGGCAGAGGGAGAGGAGCGGGGAGGTTTTCAGCCCAAGGCATGGGGTAAGAAACATGCAGAGCACAGATTTTGGCAAGGATCAAACTCACTGACAATATTAATTGACAGTGTTGCCACTGTGTGTCTTAATATTGCTGTATATTTGATAAACCTATATAGATACAAAAATTCAAAATGTCTTAGATTATTAATGGATTATTTTTGTCTTAAACCAGTATTTCTACCTATACACACCTATACAAACCTAATGTAAGTTTACTCAATGTTAATATCTCAAACTTGGGGAACCTATTTGTACCTATCAGTAGCAGCCATCAGTAGTGTCTTGGAGACTGAAAGTTTTGTGTGGTGCATATAGTTCTAGGTCAATTTAAAAAAATATTTCTTTCAGTGTAATGTAGAACTTTCAAGTTCTATATAAAACCAGAAAGACTAGTGATTCTAACCTTTCTCCTGCTTTTGAGGTTTCATGCTTTAGCTGTTTGGACATACATTGACCCTAAAACAAAATCAAAAGAAATTACTCAGCAGCTCTAAAGTTTGTTCTCAGTTTTGGTGGAATAACTTGCTTCATGAAGTGTGGCTTCCACTACTTTCACTCAGTGTTTGCCTTTAATGACATTTCATGTAACATCAATGATGTCATGATGAACAGAAGATTCATTCTACTTTTCTGATAATTCTTCTTGTTCATACTTGTAGATGATAAACTGAAGAGAGGTTTTACTTCAATGATCCTTTTTCACCTTTTAGCTTCATCTGTGTGTTTTGGCATTGGTGTCAAGACTGCATTCTGAAATAGTCTTACTGATGTCCCGACTCCTGTCCTGCACAGGTCTGGTGCTCTGAAAGGACATGATACTGGTTTCTCATTAGTAAGCCACCTTCTGAGAAACTATCAGCTGAGAGAGGCTTATCCTTGTGCATATAAACTAATGCTTTATGACTGGAGGACTAGGTATGCTGTTAACTGCTATTTCAGGAGTTGTTGGTTTGGTTCAGTTTCTCTACAGTAATTTTTTTCGGTCTCTTCACTTTTTTTTTTCTCCCCTTCTTTTCTCCCTCTTTTACCTGTGTCTGCTCATAGAGGAAAAATTTTTGGAACCAAAACTATCAAGATAGATTATGTGGAAATAAAGAAGTTTAATGCAACTTCAGATAAAAATGACGACATCTATGTTCATTGAATGACCCATGTGTTCTCTTGCATTTTTAAACTTTTTAAAACTCTAGGACATTTAACCCTGCAGACTATATGGAGTCTTCTGCCTCTGATGGCTTTGGGACAAAATCAGAGATTTGGGAGACTGGTCAGAATGATGCAGATGATGGAACTGGTAAGATGCTTCAAGAAGTGGAAGGATTGGAGTGAAGACCTGTAGCGAATTGCAGTTAAAATAACCATTCTGTTAGTGTTCAGTTAACTTCTGAAAATGTGAATACATTTCACATGACACAGATATTAGTTCATTTTTATAGCTTAATTGCTACTAATGTGCAAAGCACCTGCTGTAGCCTGACTCTCTTGTTAGAATGAAGGGAAAGCAATTTGCAACTTTTTTGGTTTAATGCTGAACAACCCTTGAGACACAAAGGGATTTGAGGAGTTATTGGAAGAGTCTTGTATGTGAAGAACTGTGTTAAAGGAAAAGCCAATGCCTGAGCATTCTCACATCATTCAAGGAGTCACACACACACCACCTGAGACTTTAACTGCTTAGACCAGAGTCCCTTTGCAGTGGGCAGCTCCAGTAAGCCAATGGGTGCCCCCTTTGACTCCTTGCTTACACACATTCACTCTCAGGCATGCTTCCTCCTTCAGGCTTGACCCTAGGTTTCTGTCTTGGTTTGAAAGACAGGTGTCTGCTAAGGAAAGCAGGAGCCTCCCTCGGAATGGAAAATATGACCCCCTTCCCTCCGAATTATTATAACTTTGAAATTAAGGGGCTTTCAGGCAAAGATATGAGAAAAAGGAATAACAGTTCTTTATTAGTATGTGTATGTATAACAAGGCAAACAAATAACAACCATGGTAACAACAACAAACAAGAACAGAAAACCCAATAAACAGTCTCTTCCTGCTCTTTAAGCAATTTCCCCTTTGGTGTAGTTACAGTCACAGCCGGCAGGCTCTCGGCTGCAGGGGGCGCTGTGGCGCGAGTCCAGCCATCTTTTCCCCATGTGGACAATGGTGGACGCAGCTGGCAGAAAGGGATGGAGAAGAGGCTTCCTTTACGAACCCCAAGGGGCAGCTTATTTTGGTGCCCCTTCTGGATAGCAAAAGGAGCTGTAGCAGGGACCTCGGAGTAGCAAGCTGGGAAAGCAGGGATGAGCAAAGTCCCTGAGTGGTAGATGAGATGTATCAGAAACTC
>VWZW01004710.1:131069-156052 GCA_013397115.1 Edolisoma coerulescens | reverse complement strand
GAGCCAGGGTGTGCCCAGGTGGCCAAGAAGGCCAATGGTATCCTGGCCTGTACCAGCAATAGTGTGGCCAGCAGGACCAGGGCAGGGATTGTCCCTCTGTACTCGGCACTGGTGAGGCCACACCCTGAATCCTGTGACCAGTTTTGGAACTTTCACTAAAGGAAAAATGTTGGGGTGCTGAAGCAAGTCAACAAAGCTGTTGAAGGGTCTGGGGGACAAGTCTCCAGAGGAGTAACTGAGGAAGCTGGGCTTGTTTAGCCTGGAGAAAATGAAGCTGTTAAAGGACCTTTTAACTCTCTGTAGCTATCTGAAAGGAGGTTGTAGTGAACTAGGAGTTGGTTTCCTCCCAAGTACCAAGCTATAGAAGAAAAGGAAATGGCTTCAAGTTGCATGAGGGGAGGTTCAGATTGGACATTAGGAAAAATTTCTTCACAGAAAGGGTGGTCAGGCACTGGGCCAGGCGGCACAGGGAAGTGGTCGAGTCACCTTCTGTTGGGGTATTTAAGAGACCCGTAGATATGGTGCTTAGGGATCTAGTTTAGTGGTCATCTTCTCAGTGTAAGGCTAATAGTTGGGTTGATGATCTCAGAGGTCTTTTCCAGTGTGATTTATTCTATGTCTCTATGCCTGTATGTGTGTCTCATTGAGAGAATAGAAAAATTTCTTATCCCACTTAGAGAATAAATTTTAGATTTTATGCCACTGAGATATTGCAGGTCCTCTAGCCCCAATTCCTCTGTGATAAAATCTGTGATATCTGTATCTATAACACCTTTTTAAAAGTTGATCTATTTTAGACATCAGAAGGCTGTTGAAGAGACAGATGAAAAACCCAGGACTGCTCTCTTCGCAGTTATATTTTTATTTCCAGTGTATTACTCTCTTTTGCAAAAGTAAATATACATGAGGTTCTTTTCTCAGAGAAAAGCCTGTCTTTTTTTCTCTGCTTCCCTTCATCCAGGTCTTTCTACTCTGCTTACATTTCAGTATTTTCCTGAGTGGTCAATAGTGGTTTTACTTTCAGACAGCTATGACAGTGATAATAGCTTACTTGCCTGTAGCTAGGGAATCCAAAATATCTACTGATACACCTACTGATAGGATATAGTTACATAAGAGAAATTTGCCAGGCAGAGCATAAAGGATGAGTCTCCTGTTAAAGTTTGCTCTAAGGCCCCATGTGGATGAAAAGTTCACAATGCCCCTGTCTTGGATCCTCATGATCTCACCACATGAAACATCAGAGTGAGATGAGGGGAGTACCTCAGCTGGGCTGAGATGTTCAATGATCCTTGCATGGTGCAGTTCCACAGTCTTAACAAATATGACTATTAGACCCATTCAAAGAACTGAATCATTTGAACTGAAATTGTTTAAAGTCTACTCTTTTCCCCAGACTCATTCAAGCAGTTTCCCCCATGCTTGAACTAGAGTCTTCTGCCACTACAACTTTTTGTTCCTTAAAACACAATTATCTGCTTATCTTGACATCTGGAGAAAAGAAAGAAGAGGTAGTACTAACCTAAATTAGATGTAACTAATAAGCAGTATCTGCTTGCTTTTTTAAAGAGGACAAAACAATAAACAGACGAAGGAACTGTTTTGTCAGTGATCAAAGTACAGAAAAAAGAATAACATGAGTCAGATATATCTGTGCTGACTCAAATGTGAACAGAACTGGCAATGTATCAGCCAATACAAGACTTTCCAAATTTTTCCCTATCAAGTAAAATAAAGGCATTTGTTCTTTATCCCATAGCAATAAACCAAGTGTCAAAGTGTCAGTGTGATCAGTCCATTAGGTAAGTGGGATTCTCTCAAATCTCACAGATGAAGTGCCAGGCTGAAAACAACCTCCACAATATGTGTACCCTTTGCTTTTAACCTGTTTTCCAAGGCACAACCCTAATGTAATCAGGGCAAGTAAGATGCACAGAGATGGAATCCTGTTACATCTCTGGACTGAGAAGGTCAACTGTATCAGAAACACTCTGAGTGCTTTTAACTTGCTGTTTTTATTTTAACTTGCCTTTAGTGTGCATTGCATCCAACTCTGTCACTGCACATTGGTGGAGTTTATCCTGTGGGAATCATGTGACTTATGGAGCTGGCTATGGAAACTAGAACTCCGCATGTGTCTGCTCATTTGTTTCATTTTGACCGTCCCCTTTTTTTTCCAGAATTCTGGACATAACTTCCAATTCTTCAATTTCCTATCAGTGTCCAAGTGTCTATGCATGCTAGTCCTTGAAAGTTGTTATTACACCTGGTCCATTCCTATTATCTAGTCACTGCAAGGCTTACTGTGAGCTTCTTAGGAACATACTGGACATATTTTGGGTCATCCCCTACCAATGATGATTTTTTACTGTTCTTGCTCACTCTGCCCCTTGACCATCCACTGCCTAGTTTCAGCTTGGGGAGAACTGTACTCACACCAGTACTTTGCGAACAGCCCAAAATGGCAAGCTGTACACTGCTGCAGAGCAATGATTTTGTATTCTGATGCAATGAAAGTAGGAAAATACTCCAATATTTACAGTTAATATAATTGAAACTTGAGGCAGAATATAAGTTTTAGTGATAGCAAAGATTTCTGGGGAAATGAAGAGCGATCAACAGTAGATGGAAATATTTACAAAAAAAAGGGAATGTATCAATGGTTAAAATAAATGATGAAACAAGGAAAAAAATAGAAAATAAAGCAGAAAGTATGATTGAATCCCACTTCTGCTAGGGTGGGTGCTTTTTTATCCCCCAGTTCTTCTGAATCTTCAGCTTTATTTTCTTAGGAAATAGGCATGAGGAATGAAGACTTTTTTTCAGACAGCTGCACTGAATCCATTCTCCACCACATAAAGAAGCAATTCATTTGAGCTACTGCTGTCTGTCATTGTGTTCCATTTTTTCTTTCTTATCACCTTGCTTAAACTTGAAGGAAGCAGAAAGTTCACCTGTGTCATTTCAGCTGGCAGCTGAAATTCTTTCTCAGTTTTTTAATGGAAGCAAAAATAGCTCCCAAGATCGAGCACTAGGTGTCCTGAGGCTTTCTTGGTTAGTAAATGGAGATGACAAGACTGGAACGTATTCAATCTGTTGCTGTCTCCTGGGCATCATTTATAGATTCTCTGTCAACCCACAAGATCCTCTATTACTATGAACAGTGTAATTAGTTTACAATTAAAGTTAATCACAAATCTATAAAAGGAGCTTCCAAATATTGACAATGATTAAGAAAGTGAAATTACCATATATATCTAATTAATTCATGGTTAGAAAATTGTGAAAGGAAATGAATTCTTAAAGCTCCTTATAATCCTGGTAGCAGAAATTGCTCTTTTCTACTTCCAGACTCAGCAATTATTTGTACATCTCTGATATCCTGAAGGAGGTGATTAGGACAAGATATAAAAATAGTGTTTTCTGTCTACTTCAGTTGTCTTCTAAAAAGTGTGTTAAAGCAACTCTTTCCTATGCAAAATATCAGTTATCTCCATATATACACCAAGTCATCTTTCCACAGTACTGTCACCCTCCTGGGGCTGCAGAGAACACCTCAGAAAGGAAGAATAGCCAAACATGAAGTGTTTACCATAAGAAAAAGGTAAAAGAAAAAAGAAATTATTTTCCTGACTTTTTTCTCTTCTTTACAGTCATTATACACATTTTACTCATACAAAAGGTATGCCAACTTGAAAAAGGAATCGTCACATCTCTTAAATTTTCATTCTTTATTTGCTTATTTGTATTACTGTCCTGTAAGAGACTGAAGCCTTACTGTTTCAGACATTGTCCAAACAGGAAGTAAAATTCTGGTTCTTGCCTCAAAGGACTTACAACACCCTAACTGGATATAGGCAGATGAGAGTATAAGGAAGCAATGACACAATAAGAATGAATGGCAACAGTGGCAGTACATCTGCAGTATAGTGTTTTGTGGGTTTGTTTTTTTCTAATGGGTAGGAAAAAATAAGCAAATTTCAAATACATGATGCTGAGCACAAATTAAATATGATGAGGAAGCAGTATTATGGATGTTTATGGGAAAATTTTGGCCTCATGTGATGAGTAGTATGTGTAAAAAAAGAAGGAAAATATTTTTTCCAAAATGTAGCAACTGTGAGGTAAGGATATATCATGGACCAGCCTGGATGAAATACGATCTACCCAACTGCATATCTCATATCAATAGGCTGGTATTAAACTATGAGAAGCATTGAGAGTGAAGACAGATCACTCAGGCTTGATACTATAGACTGAAGACAGCTCATGAAGGTGTTCAAAAAGAGGAGACGTCAATGCATTCCTGGGCAAACTGTCCTTCTCTGACAAAAAGGCAGCAGCCTTGGTTGCCAATGGACTGTGGTGTTTTTGTGTTGTCTGCTTTGTATCATTCCTTTGATTCATGAAGGGATCATGGAGAAGCGGGCAGAAGCTTAGAGTCCATTATTGGATCTGATGGCACAAAACAATCATTTGTGTAAATGAAAAAGAAAGCAATACAATCATTCCTACCTTTTTTCTTCCTTCTGCGTGTATGTGTGCATACACACGCATGTGACTTTTTGTATTTGGGGTGTGGGAGGGGTGTGTCTATTGGTGTGATTTTTGTTTCTAACAGAGAAGTCTCTGTATCCAGAACAGTTGTGATATGTGGAAAATGCATGGTACAGAGAATTTCAGTGGTGTCAATCAAGAAAACAAAGGAGTATGTCCTATAGAGTTTTACAAAATGTTGTAACACCAAGAAAATTTTTCATGGTTAGTATTATTAGAGTGACTGACCACTTTTGCTAAGCAGTGGTATGGCCTTGCATAAAACTATATGGAGATCTTTTAAGAAAGTTTAAGAAAATTAGAAAATGAAAGATTTTTCTTATATTCCCTTGTATTCCAGTAAACATTGCAGCAAAGATCTGCTGAAACTGTTTACCATGTGAAAGCAAGCAGCCCCACACATTGCCAATTGCATTGCAATTCCAGATGTTGTTCAAAGTCCTACTAGTTGGCACACCTGCTTAAAAATTGTTGAAGAAGCAGGTAGAGAATAATCTCCTAAGCAAGGTCTCCCACACTGTGTGTGGGGATAGACCTTCATGAGCTGGCATGGCATCTGCTCTCTGGATATCAGAGAAGGTCCTGCTGAAGGACCACTACACTCCACAGAATCCACTATGGTGGCTCTGTCTACTGCAGCGTAGGAGGCAGAAACAAATCCTCAGACCACTGCAGGCCCATGAGGGCTGCCCGAGCATCTGCACAACGCCTTCTGCAAGCACTCCAGAGCCCAGATTAGGTCTGAAACCCATCATCCATCTTACTTGGCTTCATCTGGCTGGAACAGAGGTTGTTCATCTAAAGCAAATCAGGTACACTTTAGGCAAGCCAGAAATCTTAATCTTTCCATCGTCACTGCCAGAAATGACTTCCAAGAAGATGTTGGTAGCAACAGAAAAGACAAAAATTGTAAGTACCACTATTTGGAACATTAATTGCTTATCCAAAATTAATGCTAGGACTGATAGGCCTCTCATAAGTAACATGGACAGTTTATTTTTTGGTTGTAATAGTCATAGTTGCCAAGCCTCACTCCATCACACTGTAAAAGTTATGACAGTCTGATGAATTTCCCAGGGACTAAAGAAAAGGTAATTTCACAATTTTTAAAAAAGTAAAATGAAGGGCTTTGGGAACTACCCACCAGCCTCACTTCAGTAACTGCTGAGATCATGGAAAAAATCATACTGGAAGCTATGTTGAAACATATGGCAGGTAGGACAGTGATCAAAGACAGGCGATGTAGTGTCACCAGGGGAAAACTGTTCCTTCACAAATGTTGGACTGACTGCATTACCAGACAAGAGAAGGGCAACTGATGTCATCTTCCTGGACTTCTGTGAGGTATTTGACAGTGTTCTACAAAATATTTTTGCCTCTTAATTGTGGGGAGATAGGCTTGATGTGGATAAGGAGCAACGTGGATTTGCTCATTGAGCCTTTGACTCACCCTGTGCCACGTCTGCAGAGTTAGTCAATGGCTCAATGTGCAAGTGGAAATGACTAATAAGTGGTGTCCCTCAAGGGTCCGTACTAGGACCAGTACTGTTTATTACCTTTATCAATTACATAAATAGTGGGATGCAGTGCACCCTCAACAAGTTTATGGATGACACCAAGCTGAATGATGCTGTTGATATGCTTGAGGTCAGGATGCCATGCAGAGGGACCTTGACAGGCATGTGGAGTGCCCATGTGAACCCCATGAATTTCAACAAGACCAAGTTCAAGGTGTTGCACTGGGTTGTTGCAATCCTCTCTATCAATGCAGACTGGGTTATGAATGGGAATGAGCACAGCCCTACAGAGAACTTGGGAGTATTAGTTGGCATTGTCTCCTTGTAGCCCCAGAAGCTGTATCCTGGGCTGTATAAAAGGATGTGTGTTTGACAGTTTGAGGGAGGTGGTTCTCCCCCTCTGCTTTGCTCTCATGAGAACCCACCTGGAGTATTTCATCCAGCTCTGGGGTCCACAGTACAAAAGAGACATGGGCCTGCTAGAACATATCCAGAGGAGAGCTACAAAAATGATCAGAGGGCTGAATATCCTTCCTATGAAGAAAAGCTGAGAGAGCTGCAGAGTTGCTTAGCCTGGAGAAGAGAAAGATGCAGGCAGACCTTATTGCAGCCTTTCGCTACTTAGAGGGCACTTAGAATGAGGAGGACCACAGCCTGTAGTGACAGAATAGGGGAAGAGTTTTAAACATGAAAATAGTAGATTTAGCTTGCAGGAAGGATTCTTTAAGAAGAATATTTTTGTTATGAGGGCGGTCAGACACTGATTGCCCAGAGAAGCTGTAGATGACACATCCTTGGAAGTGTTTGATGTCAGGTTTGGCAGAGCTTTAAGCAAACTGACCTAGGGAAAGATGTCCATGCCCATGACAGGGCAGATGGACTAGATGATATTTCAGCTTCTTTCCAACCCAAACAATTATATGATTCTGTCATTGGCATGGTACGATATATTGAGTGGCTCACAGCTGGTCAAGCTTCCTATTAGAGTCATTTTAGCCAGTGGGTAGAGGGTTTTGGTGTTATTATGCAAGAGTAATTGCCTTGTTTTTCTCAGAAGAAAAGAGTTTTGAAAAAAAGTTCTGGAGACAGTATTTCATTTTCCCAGCCTTGATAATCCTGAGTGTACATATATGATGCAATGTTATATACACAATATAGATCACTCTGTAAATGTATTTTGTACCCAAGTACAGTGCATGGCCACTGCAACAAAGATCTATTGGCCCTTAATCTGTATGATTTTCCTTTTGTCTGGCTGCTATTTACTTCACATTTTGCCCAATAGTCTTTGAGCCTGAAGCAAACTGCATATCGAATGCCTGCAGTGTATTAGATGCCTGAGATGTTGGTCATGGTTCTAAATTTTCTGTACAATGTACTCTTTTTCTTGTTGTTACTCTTCCCTTTTCCTCAGTTCAACCCTCTTCTTCACCTGGTGGGACTTTCTTAATGGGTTCAGTTCATCAGAATACATACATTTACTCTCCATTGCTCTTTACAATCAAACTTGACTAATCCATCTCTTTGCCCTTCTAGCTGTCAGGAGGCAAAGGGGATGCCAGAGAGCTGAATATGTAGGTGCCTGTCTTTAGAAATCTAATGTGTACTAGCAAGCAGGTAGCTTCTTTTGATACATCAAGCAAAATATTCTTACTAAGTTTGATTTATTCTCTCTTGCCCTTCTTCACTAAGTGAAGTTGCTACCTTCTGACTCCTGATAAAAATCTGTTCAACCGTTCTCCCGTACTATGCATTTATGTTTCCTTCAAGTTGCAATCAAACGAAGAATTTCCTGTCCTGCACTGCGAACGAAGGCAAACTGAGTCTTCAATCACTGACGTAGTCATATATCTAAGTTACAAAGTACCAGCAATCACTTTTCTTTCCACCCCCACATGCCTCAAAGATTCTTCAAAGCTTTTCTGTGTGGCATGGAAGTAGGCTAATTTTGAAACTGGTTTAGTTTAATGGATTTTTAAATCTGCTTAAAAATTTTTCTGCTCCTTCCCCAGTACCATGCAGAAAGGGCAATGGACACCCCAAAATCCATATTTCTCATGGTGCTAGGTGTTACCTATGGGCTGATCTTCAATCTTTTAATCTTCCATCCAGCTGGAATGGATCAACAAAAAATAAAGATTTTAATACAAGATTTCATGAGTGAAGGAGGTGGCAGCCTTGAGAGAGGAGCATTTTCTCCATACTTGCCTTTCCTCAGAAAGTGTCCTGGATTTGCCCTTGCTCTGATTGATAATGTATTCCTCCAGCAGTACAACCCACCCTTCTGTTTCCATTCTTACAGCTGCAAATTGCGCTGATGACTAGAGGGCCTTTCCTCATGTTATTGCAAAAAAGGGCTCTTGTTCAGTAAGCTGAAGATCCTCTTTGTATGACAAATATTTCCTCTTTATTTCTTTGCCCTAAAATATGTTGTGCTGTTTGTCAGCGCGAAACTGCATGTGCTTTCTCGGTTCTGCTGTGCCTGATCGCACTGCTACTTTGTTTATGCTAGTACTGATTAGCCAAATTGGAAAGAGGGTTTTTTGAGACCCTTTCTAATAACATTTTCTCAGTCTGCAAGAAAGGTTTAGTTATTTGTGGAAGGCAGTGAAAATATCACCAGCATGTTCTTCCTCTGCTGGGCTGCTGTCATCAGATCTCATAAACAGAGCATGGTCCTACCTGGTAGTTTCTTGGGTGGGAAATGGCATCAGGCATGAAAATTCAGCTAGTGAGGGTCAGTGTTAGAATCAGTCAACATGCTTTTTTGCCTGAACCTTTACTGAACAGGTGCTTCAGCATTATCTCAGGGTCCTGAGGGAAATGTTTAAATTTAATTCAGAAATACAACCAAGCTCCCAACTGCTTGAGATGATTAAAAATCCCAAGACTCTCTTCCTAAGAATAAGATCATGACCCTGATACCTTGGCCAAATTCCAGACAGTGAAATTACATTCTGCCAGTATGAAATATACCTGTCATTTCAACTGCCAAGCCATTCTGAATTCCCAAAGAAAACTCCTATTGAGTTTTGAAAGCTTTAAATGGCCACCAGGTCCACCACTTAGACACAGCATTTCTGGGACCTATAACTAAGTCTGCCTCCAAAGCACATGCAAAGAAAATAAATAAACTGAAGGCAGAATATCATCCTTATTTTCTATAGTAGTGCTATTATTATCTCAAACTCCATCAAGCCACTGATTACTTTTTGTTTTTCTTCTTAGTGATGTTGATTCGAGATTCCTTACAGGAAAAGAGGCAATTGAAAGATAGATGAAAAAAGCAAGAAGTTGTGATAAAACTAAACCAAAAAGTGGTATGCATGTTAGGCATGGCATAATAACACTTTAAACACTTGGTCTCTGAAGGAAGATGGACACTGCATAAGAAATTTCATATTTTGAATTTTTTTTTAATTAAAAATTTTTAAAAATTAAAACAATGAAATGGATGATGTAGCCATATTGAAATCATCTAACAATTACAGAGAGTTTTTTGTGAGAGCTCTATAATTGCAGGGTGGGAATTGGAATGAAGTATTCAATGGAATCTGTGTGATACCTCCAGTCTCCTCAGGGGCCTATGAAACAAGAAAATTCCGCGTGGAGTTAAATTATAAATTACATTTAATACAGTATAAGCTGACCAAGAAAAGAATCATTTTCTGCTGTGCCAGAGGTGTGATTTACATAACCCAGGAAAAGAAGCTGCATTCACATTATCCTGTTTACTAATTGACCACTTACAAGAGAATTGGAGCTTGGACAGTTCTATTCCATTGCTAAAGATGAGCCTGGCACCAATGATCGTACCTCCATTCTTTATCCTAACTGGACAAAAGATACAGTTTGAGGGTTTTGTCTAAGGAAGACTTCCTTTTTACCAGACACATCATATACTGCTGAAACTGTGCATATGGGCAAGTATCATTAAAGCCTTAGCCAAAGGAACCTTGGTTGTAAGCAGTTTGTTAGGAGCACACATAGGAACTGATAAACCTCAAATAAATAAATATTGCATATGGTCTCTGCTTCCAGCAGTGTTTTGGTCACTACCGTCTGTCACTAGCAGACCTTCTGCCTTTGGGCTCAATTTTGGCAGCTGCTTTCATTGCCCTCGTCTTCTCATTCCATCCCCAGGTTTTTATTTCCTTATTTCTGTTTTTCTGCTAAGGGCTGAAAAGCCTTCCTGCTCTGTGATGAAGTGCCATAGGGGCAATGTGCTTAATTTGCTGCACCCCTCCTTCCTTAGAAATTGTGGACATGAGCAGATCCCCAGGGCTTCAGAAAATAACCCTATCTGACCTTACTCTACCTCTTTCTGCATGTGGATTCAAGGCCAAAGACAGCACTGGGTTTAGGTATTTACAGTTACTTTCCATGCCTGAGAGACAGCAGGACTGGTACGAGCACAGGACACGGCCGAGATGTGCCAGGTACATTGCAGCTCTTCTGTCTTGCTTCTGCATGTGCTGAATAGTACGGCTGTCTCCGGACCCAAAGCTGCCATAGCGAGGACACAGTCCTTTGAGGAAGGTGTTGCACTTAGTTCTGCACACATTCTCCTAGACAAGAGATTGCACCCTCCTGGGAGACTTTTCTGAGAGATATACTTCACTCTCTTAAATCTGCTTTTGTAAGGCCCCTTACTACTGCTCTTTAAAAGAGCCTCTGTGAGCTCTAAAAGTGCTTGTTGAATTTGGGAGAAAAGGAAAAGGAGTGTCTTTGCTGAGTGTTACTTTTGTTTGGGTCAACTGGAAGTGTTGGCTGGGTGCAAATAAATATTTTTGATATATGGGGTTCCCCAGCTGTGCAGAATCTCCAAAGGTTCGTAAATTTAGACCATGATAGGCAAAAAAGTATTTTTTTTAGGTTTATTTAAAATGAAATCACAATTTTTCTTTAACAAATCTGACTTTATTGTTTACTATATGATTTCCTTTCTCAGACTGTCCCCATTATTTTTCAAATGCTATCCAAATTATTATATATAATATTAAGTACTCATAGGACTAGATAGAATATAATCTATTGTGTTCATAATTTAATCTGAATCATGTGCTTAGAATCATATCTCAGAGGCATACTACAGTTTTGCTTTCTGACTACACATTTAGTAGTGATAGCAAGCATTTAGAACTCATGGGCTCTCCACTGCTAGTTCATCTCTCTATTTTTTTCTAGTGTCATAGCTTACTCAGTGCAGTATGCTCTAAGAGAATATGTATCCCTTCTGAAATACACAGCTGCTTAAAACTGGCAAATTCTTGGTGTTCTTCAAATTAGCTTGAAATTAAACTATTCTCTCAGTTACAATTACTTGTATGGGTAGTTTCACTAGGTTGATTCCCATTGTCAGAAGGGACACTTTTTTTTCCCAATGCACAGATTAGAAAGTGAATGCAAGCAATGTGAAACGCTACACAGAGCAACATGCAGGGAACTAAAGAACAAGAGCAGTCTTATGTGACTCACAGCCTCGTGATAAATAGTAACAAATGACATGCTGTCAGTGGAGACCTGCATTCACAGGAAACAAAACAAAGAGCTTTGACAAAACTTTAATCTTTAGCATCCAGTATATATTTTTACTGCAGATATACATGTGGATCAAAAATTGGCTTTGCAGCTGTTAAACCTTGATGACAGCATGGTTTTGTTTCAGATAACCAAGGACCCCCTGTGAGGATTGAGGATTGCTTGTGAGAGATGAGATCCATCTGATCAAGCAGAACAAAAAGCATTCTGCCAGCTGGCTGGCCAGCCTGGTGAGGAAATGTTTGAATTAGAAATGGGGGAGGAAGACCAGCAGCAATATGAGTAAGCGATGAACAAGGTTAGGGTGTAGGTTGATATAAACACAAGGGATGTAGTAATCAACAGACGAGGGTAGAAGTTAGCCCCACACAAATGTCCCCACGTATATAGGGAAGTGCCTACCAGGCAGAACTGTAGGGAAGGCTCCCATTACCTACCATTTCCCATTACCTGGGAAATCAGGATGACTTACTGCCTCTCTGAATGGGACAAACTGGAGGACTTAAAGGTCTATGTGCAGTTAGAGAGTTATAGTCTCATTGGAGATTTGTTGGGATAGCTCACACAACTGGAGTACTGTGGTGGGTAGAGCTATTAAGGAAGGACTGGCTGGAGCAGCGTGAGGGGACCACCTTTTACATGAGACTGCAATGGGGCGCGTGTCTGCAGATGAGCAATGAGCTGGGGAGAGCTGATGGGTAAGCATTAGTTGCAAACCACATGGATGACAATGTGGTGGGTGCCACAGGCTGCCTTACTAGGCAGAAAATGTAGATGAGGCTTTCTCAACACATCTGGAAGAGTCCTTATGTTCACAGGCCCTGTGCTTCATGAGAGACTTGAAGCCCACCAATATGTCGCAAGGACAATACAGCAGTGCATGGGAAATCCAAGCCATTTTGGAAGTGCATTGAAGGCACTTTCCTGACACAGGTGATCAGGGAGCCAATGAGAGGAGGTCCTCCACTGGACCTCATACAAACAAGGAAGAATTGGCCAGGATATAAACCTCAGGAACAGGCTGTGGTGTCCATGAGGTGTTAACGAACCTGAAAGATGGAAACAGAAAAAAAAAGGTAGGGTCACAGCTTGGACTTTTGGAAAGATTCTTCAGACTGTTCAGAAATCTGCTTAGAAGAATCTCATGGGTTGCAGTCCTGGAGAGGTGTCCAGGAGAACTGATTGATTTTCAAGGTTTGCCTCCTCCAAGATCAAGAAAGGTCCATTTTGACAGACAGGAGGACTTCATGGATGATCAAGGAGCTTCTGAATGAACTCAAACATTAAGGAAGAGTGCAAAAGGTTGAAGCAGAGAAAAAGTACCCTGGGACAAATAAACACTGGACCACCATGAAGGTATTGGGTTAGGAAAACCAAAGCCCTTCTGGAGTTAAACCTGATGAAACGTGTGAAGTGCAGGAAATGCACATGCATAGGCAGCAGAAGGAAGTAGAAGAAAAGTATGGGAGTGTTGCTGAAGGGGAAAGGGCTTCTCATCACAACAGACCTGGAAAAGGCCAAAGAAGTCTTTGACACTCTCACCTTGGTCTTTACTGGTAAGACCTGCCTTCAGGAATTCCAGGGCAACAAGAATCTACCCAAGCACATTTAAACAAAACTGGACATACATAAGCCCCTAGAACCTGATGGAATGCACCCCTGAGTTCTAAGGGAGCTGACCCATTTCACTGCAAGAGCAACCTTGATCAGCTTTGAAAGTCTGTGGCAAGTAAGGGAGATTCCTGCACACTGGAAGAAAGCAATTGCCAGTCCTGCCTTCCTGAAGGAAACGAAGGAGGATCCAGTGCAACGGAGGCCAGTCAGTCTCTCCTTTATCTGAAGGAAAGCAATGGACTGAATCCTCTTCAAAAACATTTCCCAACACATGAAGGACAAGAAAGTAATTTGAAGTCATTAGCAGGGATTTATGAAGGGGAAATCATGCGTGATGAACTTCATAGACTTCTATGATGAGGTGACTGTCATGGTGGATGAGGGGAAAGCATTGGATGCTGTTCATCTTGCCTTTAGCAAGGTTTTCAACTCTATTTCCTGTAACATTCTCACTGGCAAACTGATGTAATGTGGGCTAGATATACGGGCAGTGAGGTGGATTGAAAACTGGCTCTCATTGTTTTGAACAGAACACGAGTTTCAGACTGGGGCCAGTTACTAGTGAAGTACCCCAGGGATCAAAACTGGGGTAAGTACTGTTGAACATAATTTTTAGTGACTTGGATGATGGGACAGAATGTTCCCTCAAAAAGTGTGAGAAGAGTGGTTGATAGACCAGATGGGTCTGTTGCAACTTGGAGGTGCCTGGACAAGAAATGGACTAGCAACAACCTCATGAATTTCAACAAAGGTAAGAGCAAAATTCTGCATGTGGACAAGATTAATCCCCCTCATCAGGAGAGGTTGGGGGTTGATCAGCTGGAAATCAGTGTGGCAGAAAATGACTTGACCTGGTGTACACCGAACTTGCCATGAGCCAGCAATGTGCTTTTGTGGAAAAAGAGAAGGTCAAAAGCATTAAGAGCTGCATGAGGCAGACCACTGCTTGCAGGTAGAGGGAGGTGATACTTTCCCTGTATTCATCTGGATTACTGGGTCCTATGCTGGGCTCCCTGGCACAAGTGAGACATCAAAAGACTGGAGCAAGCCCAGCAAAGGACCTCAAAGATGAAAAAGTGACAGGAGTAAGACAAGAGGCAATGGACATAGGGAAAAATACAAGAAATTTCATTGGAACATAGGGAAAAGGTGGGTTGGGTTTTTCCAGGGGGTGGGTAGGTTGTTTTCTTTTTTTTCCACTGCAAGACTGGTTTGTGGGACAGTTTGCCCAGAGAATGTGGAGTCTCCATCCTTGGAGATATTCAAAATCTAACAGGACACAGCTCTCAGGAAACCACTGTAGCTCACCCTGTTTGAGCAGGAAGTTTAGACTCAATGATCTGCTGAAGTACCTCTCAACAACTTTAGAACTGAGTGATACTTAAAAATTTAATTCTTTTCAGCCTAATTATTTCAACATCTCTTTAAGATGTGTTTGGGCAATAGTGCCAGATAAAACAAGCAGCAATATCTTCTGTAAAAGGATCATTTAAAATTAGCTACAGAACTTTACATCAAAATATTTATCATGTGAAATAGAAAAAAAAAGAGGCTGGAAGTAATATGTTAGGCGGGGCTGATGCCGATTTGAAATCTGGAAGTTATGTTCTAAATAAATTACAGCAAGTACAGCTGACCTCATAAATCCTTGGAAATCAAATTACTTGCAATAATTAATCTGTGAAATAAACATGAGTGTAAGGATTTTCATATCTCATCTTCTCACTCTTTCTGCTTTTACCTGCCTCCTTCCTTTTGGGATGTTCAATCAACTGGAGCTTTTAACATGCCAAGAATTTGCAAATGATAAAATGGAACTTTGTCAAAAATAATGTCAGATGGCAGGACTGCTCTGACACTCACAGTGCATTAAATTGGAATAAAAGTAACATCAAATGAAAGTGCCTGCAGTGAAGGGAGTTGATATATAACAGTGTAACATAGAAAAGGACCTTTGATTTAATGAGGTTCAATTTCATAAAAGTGCAGGTCTTCAAATGGGAATGTCATTGAAGTAATCAGACAGTCCTGCAACTTCCATCTTGTTGAAGAAGGAGACAGATAATTAAGTGTGGGTACCTCCTGAATAATGACCAAAAGCACAACCTAGTGTAATCCAGACCAAAACAGAGGCCCAGAACCAAGCTATGAGAGTATTGCTCTTTTTGCTGTTGAACACACATAGCAAATGTTTGTGTGGTCCTGCAAAACAGAGGTTATATTGCTCTTTGCCTGCTGCTAAAACTTGTTGTTCGTACCTGGTTTGAGTTGTAGATGGTTCTTATAACATAGATGAAGTGTTTGACTGAAATAGGAGTGCAGCAATATATATACACCTGTATTATGTCATATACATCTGAATTACATCATCTAGAAAATAACAATAATTTGTGTCTTTCCTCTTGTTTGAAGGATTAGAAAGCTATAATCTGCTTTAATTGATTCAGCTCTATTAACACTAGTAGGCATATGAAAAAAAATTAAATGCCTTTCCCACATGACAAATGGGATAGAGAGATGAAGAAAATGAGTAAATGGGTAAGAATCCTTTGCAAAAGGCTCCCTTCTGACAGTGACATCAAGAAAACTTGTAGGTGTTGTGGGCTCCTTAGTAGGTATTAGCAGATCTACGTGTAGCAAAGGTGTTTCACGGAAACAGGAAAACTACTGCTGTGCTGGTTGACTGTCCAGCATTGAGGGTGTTACATGCACTGAAGCTTCACTCTTTGATACAGTTACCTGTAGGAATTTTGGTTGCTTGTGTTCTCCAGAGTCAAGGTATTTCTAGGAAGTTCTGTTATCATGGCTTGTCTTTTTTTCTCTGCTGTGCTTGTGTTTTCCAAATCTAGGTGAGAGCTTTTAGAAGCTACATGCAGTTTCTTCTACAGCCTTTTCTATTAAGAACATGCTTATTAAATGCTTATTTTCTGGAAAATTTATCTAAATCAACATCTAAGATGTTTCCTGTTTCTCAGTAAACATTTTTTCCATGTAAATTCATTTCAGGCCAAGGCAAATCCTGGGAGACAGAGCTTCCTACAGCTCTACTGAATTTAAATGCAAATGCATGAATGTCCCCTTAAAAGTGGTTTAATACAGTGAGATTTTCCTTGGATGAACATGTGCATGTCTTTCTTGACTTCTACAGGAGTTATAGATATTCTTACTCGTGTTGACGGATTCTCTCTTGAGTTTTCTTCTTTGGATTAGATATCTTTTCAAAACAGGGTTATCTGTTTCAGATTAAGAGTTTGTTTTAAAATTCTCATGAATGGCCCTCTTATGTTGCCAGTGGTCCTTAGAGTCGGTCAGTCAGTCAGGACAAAACCACTGTGAGAAGAGTCTGTTTTACTGACAAATCTAAGTACAGACCAAAATAAAACAAACAAATAAACAAACAAACACTCAACCCAACCCATACCAAACAACCAAAAAACCACAAAGCGAACACAAAAAATGCCCCCAAAACAAAAAGCCACAACCCCCCGCAAAAAACCCAATAACAAAAAGAAAACTAACAACCCTGAACACAACCCAAAACCTCAAACACCCAAAAAACCCCACATTGCAAAAATAGTTAAAACGTCAAACTTTACTGAGAAACAATCTTATCATCCAATCATTGCTAGTTGCAAAGGTTTCACTTCAAAGTTTATGTGATACAGTTTATGTCTGTGCATTCCTTACAAGGCCCAGGCGAATGGTTTGTGTGATTTCATTGAACTGTACTAAGATGTTCCTGGAACTCAGCTGTTAGCTGACGCAGTAACCTTGCCTGTTAACAAGATGCCACAGCACTGTGCCAGCATCTCATGCTGTGAAAACACACCTCAGATGAAGGAATGAGATATTTACATATCTACAATTATCTAAAAGGTGAAACTTGATGAAGCAGGAACTTCTCTCTGAAACTCTCTTTAAGCAGACTGCATAACAACGTGCTAAACCCACTGTGTGTTCCTATGTTTATTCTGTATCCCTTGAGGTCTGCATCTGACCATTGCTGAAGGCCTCCCTGCAGAGCATTCTGTTTTACAAATAACACTGGAAGCATCTGAACGTGAGCTCCTGGAAAAGCTACAGGCAGCATTCAAACACTTCATAGAGCCAGGGGACAACGTTTGCCTGCTAACATATGCTGAAGCATGTGCCACCTCATCTTCACTCTTATTATTACATCCAAATGCTGGCACATGCTATCATCACATTTTCAGTTTGCTGTGTGCGAAGGACTGCTTGGGACACAGTGGGAACAAGTCTTACCAAAAGAAAGAATTAGTAATTTCTCTGCCTTACCAGACACATCATCTCCCTCCTTTTCTTCTTTGATGTAGTTGTGTTTGTTCTTTTTCAAAATACAAGTGCTGTACAAAGTGTAATAGTTTTATCTAGGGAAAAACAGCCAAAACCACATGCAGATGGAAAGTCACAGTAGTTCAGAAGGTGCAAATACAATTTATGGTCAGTTAAAGTCGGGTCAGAAGCAGATTGTGGCAATTTCCTCTCTTTTGTTTTTGCAAAACAAAACAGTGTGATTGCAGTGGATATAGACTTGAAACTTCAGTCAATGGAAATGACAGAATAGTTACTGCAATGGTGTCTACTTATGCCTTGAATAAAGTAACATGCACTCTGCATAAGAAAATACATATTTTCTCAAGGTGAACAGTAGGCTTTTTCTGTGTGTGCTAATGCATGTACCTGATTAAAACTTACTGCAGGCTCTGTACACAAGCAATTCATGCCATAAATATGGAGTACTAACCATGAAAATATCCAGAGTGCACTGTACAAGAAAAGAAACTGAAGAACAGGAAAGGAAGATGATTTATTCACTGTCCACAAGGGAGATAGAGGAAAAACTGTGAAGAGCAACCTGCTTTTTAATTCCTGTTTAACTCTGTAGTCACAAAGCTGTGCTTTCCAATTAGAAATAATAGTCATTCTTAGGGAATGCAGAGGGCTATAAATGTTTGCAACTGCAAGACAGCCTTGTGTTAGAACTCTGCATAGATTGGAGCAGCAAACCATAGCACTTTCCTTGAAATCAGAAGCTTTGTTGTCTTCTACTCTCTTTGAATGGGTTTGCACATGCCGTGTGTAAACCCCTTCACAGCTAATGTTATGTTTTCATGGGCAGTCTGTGGAGTGGTGCTTGCCAAATGACTAAGCTGTTGTGTGCTTTAGGTAAAACAGGGTTGATAGGAAGATAGGGAAAAAAGTTTAAGAAGATTTTAAAGTTTATGTTGTGACATCTTGGCTGGCTAAAGTGAGCTTTCTGACAGAAAATGATATTTCACTTAGCAGTATTACTTCTTGTTGAAAATAGGACCAAAAGGCAATGTGGTGACTTCATACACTCTTGGAAGGGCAGCACAGATTTCCTTATGATGGAAAGGCTTTAGAAAAATTTATTAACTGAGATAATAGCTGCATCAAAAAGTCAGTAAAATCAGTATAAGAGAAGAACTTGTGCACCTCAGCTTGTTATAGTGTGCTAGCATTTTTGTTCAAGTAAAAGGCCAAACAGTGTTTGGTACGACAGTGAGGGCCTGAGGGATAGGAAGCAGCAGATATTGGCATTGTGAGAACAGTGTTGCGAAGAATTACTGCAAAGGTAGGAGGGTTGTAAAAATAAATCTAAAATGTGGGAGTGGAAACTGATAATGAAGCATGATTCAGAATCTTTTACACAGACTAGGTAAGAAAAAGAAAGAGAGTGAATAAAGGGAATTTAAAACTAATATGAAGAGCTAAGGACAAACAAAGGAGGAAAAACATTGGATCCATAGGAGGATTCTTTGCACTGAAAGTCAGCCCACCCTCTTGTAGTGTTACGGAGACAAATTCTGCTCTCAGTGCAACTGATGTAAAGCCTGACTAATTCCATCTGTCACCTAGACTAGTGCAAATCTAAAACAATTTGCAGAAAACACTGGAATTAATTTTAATTTTCTTTGATCTATCCAAAAAAGCAAGATTTTACCCTATCTTATATTTGGCAAGCTGTTTTATCTTCCATTTTAGGGCAGTAATTTATTTACTCCATTCATTTTGATTTTTTTGTTTTGCTTTTGCCCCCTTTCCCTCCCTTTTTCTTCTTCTGTTTTGCAGTGGTAGTTTAAGCAAAAGAAACTTAAGATCTTCCCCCATCTAGACTCTCTTTAAAGTGTCATGTGAAATGTTCCTGCAGCACTTTTCCAAGACCCTGATAGATGCTGTTTATGTTGATATGATCCACTCTATAATAGGAGCTTAATATAACGTGCGCCCTCATGTTATGCTTCAAATCACACAGGTTTCAATTCACACTCCCCCAAAAAGCAAAAATGAGATTAGCATCTAAATTGAAATTGACGCTGAAGGAATCTGTGAAAAGAAGAGGTCTAAAAAAAAAATCTGAGTATCAGTTTTAGGTTTCTTTTTACACTGTATCTTGGTAATTTCTCAGAAAATAAGCTTTCAGTAATAAGCACTAAACTGTGTCTGGTCTTGCACAGGTGTGCTGAGAGATGAAAAAGCAAGAAATTTAACCCCATTTAGTTAATGCCATTAACTTCAATGAACATGCAGCTCCATCAAGAAAGCATCAGCTCAGCCAAAGTGAGGCTGCATGAGCTCCAGCTGCCTCATGTTTCCCTAATGGGAGATGCAGGTAAAGCATATTCCCTGGTCAGTCACTGTTTCCATGGTCAGTATCAGCTGCACATGGCCCCACTCTGCTCCACCCCAGCCAATTCTCAGAGCTTTGGGAATAATTTGGACATGCAGACAGGCTTTCTTTTGACACCCTATTGCCCTGAGAGTCTGTCTGGCACAGAAATAGCAAATGGTTTGAATAAAGGGAAACTCTTTTAAGATGTGTTGCATTTCCTTAGTTTACCACTAGTTCTCACGTATATTCTTAAAACAGTGTTCAGAGCAAAGCCAAAGGAAAAAGCTTTAAATTATTCATTCTTGCCTCCCCCAAAAATGCACAGTATGGTTTCCAAAATTGCTTTACCCACATCCACTGATGATAAGGAAGGAGATCAGAGTGGTGCATACCCCCTCAATTCTCATTACCTTCAGTGTGCAGGGAAGACATCAAGAGGTGTGCCACGAACTTCCAGTGACAGTAGATTTCCCCCTAATGAGCTCTTTAACTGGTACCTCTCACCACCTGTGAGTGAAAGAGTCCGAATCTGCGTGAGAAATTCTAACAAAATGAAATGAAATAAAGAACTGAAAATAAAAGGTGATGAAAGAAAAGGAGAATGGGCTGAGGAAGTGTAATGGCATCATCACTTTTTTCACAATTTTGAGCACAGGCATGCGATGGTGGAAATCTGAGCATTGCATAGTAAATATTCTGACACTAATGGAAGGATTTAAAATGCACTCTAATACCTTTCTGATGAGTAATATGTGGTATTTGAAAGAAAGCTTGGCATGATGAGGAGGAAGAGAAGACATATCCTCTGCTGTGGTATCCCCTCACATATTTCTAAATATGAACAGCTTGAGCACTTCAAGCAGCTATTGCTTATTTCACTCGTAACAAATAGTTAGCTGTCGTGTTACTAAGGGGGAAAGGGGTGTTTATGTGACACAGACTTTCATAACAGCGCAGCAAAACCCAAGAAGTATGTGAAGGAAAAGAGTGTGCTGTCAACTTTTTATTCTACATATGCAAAAAACAACTATGCCCCCCCCATCCCCCAAAATTCTTGAAATACACTGATTCAGCCACTTGCTCCACCTAGTCCTATCATCACTTAGTCAAATCCACAATAATTTCAGCTGGGGTTCACTTGAACAGAAATAAATTAAGTAAAATCATCATGATTTGGCCCAGAAACATAAATCTGCTGTTACCAGATTTAGTTACTGTTATCAGTTTAAACCAGCAGGGTAACTGAGACAATTTAGGGAACCCGTTCCCACCCTGCCCATTTACAATATCAAGATGGACTTTTGTGGGCAGGTCACAATGAGTTTGAAGTTTGAATTCCCATGAGGAGCAACTGGTGCAGGAGCAAGAGCTATTTTCATTTCACTAGCAATGGACTAGAGTTCCATAAATCTGTGCATTTATAAGACTTAAAGATCCCATGACTCTATATGAAATCACATCAATTGCACTAGCAGAAATTGAAAATGGACATTTATAATGACTTACTAAAATTCTTGGTCAGCAATAAAATAAATTAAAATGTGTCTCAAAAATCTAAGGAGTTATGTCCTGTATTTTCGGTCAATAAAGATAATGACAGCGTGCAAAGCTGTATTACACCCAGTTTTATAGCCAAACTTTCACAGGAGAGTTGTGAGACTGACTGAAATGCATGTTTGGACTTTTGCCCAAGAATTACTATTCTAGGCAGAATACCATTAAGAAAACTGGGAAAATTCAGTTAGAAGCATATTTCTTTAGAGTTTTGTTACGTACTTTTTATGTTACTATCCAGATGACAGTTCCTGATCCTGTCCTTACTCTTCATAATTCCCTGTACGATAGCTATCATGTTCATGTGAATGTATACAGTCAATAAAGAATGTAAAGTCTTCTGTTATTTTATCTACTTACATTTTTTTCAGCTGGCATTTTCCTTGAAGCACTTTTAGTAGTTCTTATTTAGCATGGTGTAATAAAGAAAAAGAAAATGGACTTCTCACCTGATCCACAAACCTTTAGACCTGTATATTTAATAAAAAACATGCCCTTTATTCAAAGTCATGTAAGTATGTAAAACATATAAACTCTAAACTAATATACTTTTTTTTCTCTCCATGTGTCATTCCTGTCTTCCTTCTTCTCCCTCTTGTCCAAGTTACTCTGAATCAGAAGCATTTCCGTGTGTTCTGGATATAGATTTAACTGAACAGCCCATCTATCAAACTTTCAGCTAAGACATAATATCAAGCTCATGTTGTCATATTGCCTTGCATAAAGTCTTCACCTTTCTCAAAGCTAGATAACGGGTGGTAACAGATGAACCACCATCAAATTTCCCAAAATATCTGTAGGGTTTATTTTGGCTATCCGTCTAAAACAGAATTTTCTTCATTTACTTAAGAATAATTACTATTGCTTCTGCCCTCTAGAAGTTGTAAGAAGTTATCTAAAATAACACTGCCAAAAGAGGGGGATATGTATGATAAGCCTTACTGACAGTTTTGACAAATTAAAGAAATATACGGACAGAACTAATTAAAATAAAGAATTACTTGGAAAATATAATGTGCACACATCAAGAATACAAGAAATGTAATCTGAGTAATTCAGTCAATACAGGCGTTTAGGAGGTCAGCTACCTTTGCCAAACACATCTATAAGATATCTAACATGGAAGAGCTATGAAAGAGAAAAGATACTTGTAACAAAAAGATTAAGAAAGGAACCAGGTGGGCACAAAGAATCTGAACAGCTTGTTTGGCATGTCTCAGAACGTGAATCATAGGACTAAATGGAGACGTTTAATCTGAGTTAGTCACTGAGATTTTCCTGTCTAATCTATGACAATCTAATCAAACTAGCCAGTGGTGTCCTGGACATGATTAATTTCTTCTGAAAATATATATCTAAAATAAGGCAGATCAATCAAACCTGAAAAGTGCCTATGAAGGCACTTCTCAGTGAAGAAAACTTCAGTGATTGACAAAGGATTTTAGGAGAGTGGCTCAGGCGTGTGTACGTACACTGTAGACATATACAGCTTGATGAGGTGAATCCTGTCCTTGGGCTCTGTAATTTACCTTCAACAGCAATTGGCAGCTTAATTTGTGGATCACTGGGTCAGATTCTGTCAGTGGAAAGCAAAGAAGAGACTAGCATGGAAAATCAAATTCTTCCTTCTTAAATGGAAGAAACAAGGAAAAATTGCCACAACATTACTCTTCTCTGACTCAGCAGTTTTGCAATGACATCATTAATTATATAGATAATGCCATAATAATACTTAGAAAGCTACTATGTCAATATTCCTAGAATTGGGCAATGCTAATGAGTTAAAGTGACTAGGATGACTACCCATGTTTTCCAGTTCTCAAATCATGTATTTGTGAAGCCTGGACTTCTGTCAAAATAGAAATGTAACCAGCGAGGTAAGCAGAAGAGCAGGGAAAAAATATTGAGGAATGCCATTAATTTGAATGAGCATTTGCCAGTGTGCAGTTCAAAGCCTAAAAATCTAAAGTTCAAAGCTCAAAAGATACAGGAGTTTAAAGATGATCTTCAGAAGACTGGGTGAATTTTTCACAGAAAATCTAATGAAGCAGAGTAGAAATAAAGACAGTGAGCCGAAGAGAACTGATGGGTGAACTGTGGCTCTACCCTAAAGAAGGAATGGAAACCTAAATTATACACTGAAAAATTTTCAAGCACTCTTGGAGCACATAAATCTGCTTTTTAAGTTATAGAGTGCCTTCATAATAGATTATAGTATCTATAGTATACCTCACAGTAGAGATTCTTTAAAGCTAGTCCAAATAGCAGAGTCATGTGGCCTTTGCACTACAAGAGTCTGCAATGCAATAACCAGCGACATTGTTTGGAACCACGTGAGGATCACGTTGGAGGCTCATATATCTTTATGCCATGCGGTAGCTCCCAATGGTGGCAAACCCACAGAAAACAGTTGTGTGGCATTTTGTTTTGTTTTGTTTTGTGTGTTTTTTGTTGTTATCTTTAGATCAGGAGTCTGAGTGTATTGCAAATTGCTACTATTCTCTACATCCAGATAATCTGAAAACCTAAATGTCAGCACCACCCTGACTGTTCCCCCCCATGGTAGTTACTTATGTCATGCTTCTGCCTTTTATTGCTTTTACTTTTTACATTTTGGTGCAGCGTCTCTGTAAATCTCCAGGGAAAAAACACATAGTAAATCCAAGCAGGTTATCTCACTGACATTTGGGGCATGGAAAGAAACTCTTGAGTCTTTTGTGAATGAGCAGGGATGTAGTTTGTCCCTGCAAACTTCCAGATATGGTAGTGACATAGGGAGAGATCGGGGGCCAAATGAAAAGAGCTAAGTGACTGATGGAAAATTAGGAACATGAGCAGAAAACAAAAAGGTTAAGATGTTTATTTAAAAGTTGAACTTCACTGAGATAGTGTGAACTCACAGGATGTATCAGCTTGTCAGGACATAAGAGTTGTGTTACAACCTATAAGCCATTAAGTGAATTACACAAACTGTTCATAAAAGTTTATCTTCCTAGTTATGAATTTTTTGCTACTCTGTGTTCAACAGAGTCTTTGTTTTGCCTACAAAGAAATAAAAAGGAGAATATATACGTATGGCTATATGTGTATGCACGTATTTCTTCATATCTGTGGAAGTAAATTATTGATACATACTTCAAGCATAATTTTTCCTCAATAAGTAAGAGAAAAGAGAAATTTCTTCTAAAGAAGACCCTTGTATTTGCCTAGTGAGATTTGTTATTATGCTGCTGGGAAACTTAGTGACATTAACCATTTCAACAAAGTTAACAATCAGTTTTCAAGTGGGGAAGAAAGTGAAGAACATGACTTTGGGACAGGATATTGTCATTATATGTCAAAAAGTTTGCTGAAACCTGGTGAATTTTTTTTAAAGCAGTACTGTGCCAGGACCTGAGTTGCTAAATTAAAAATTAATATCAGTGAGTGTGGGAAACGGAGTTATAGAAAGCTTGCAGGTGCTGACAGAGAACACAAACAGCATTGTGCTTGAAGAGATAGAGTTAGATACATGTTTCGATTTGAGACCTTGGCGAAGACTGCCT
>VWZW01004710.1:82376-131004 GCA_013397115.1 Edolisoma coerulescens | reverse complement strand
CCTCGTTACTGCTAATATTATCATTGCTACTGTAACAGTTGCTGCTTTTGATATTAGAGATGCTGTTCGCAGCATCTCTCTTGTCTCACCCTTCTAATAAAATGAGACTGATTCTACAATAAATCATCACTGTGACGTCTCTTCATGTTCCCAACCACGCCAAGTCCCGACAAGTGAGTATGTTTCTAGTTGTGAGAACATGTGGACTATTTGCTAATATATTCAGAAATATACCATTTTACTTCAAATATACACAGACCTTTTAACAAATTGAAATATATACATGTGGACTATTTGCTAATATATTCAGAAATATACCATTTTACTTCAAATATACACAGACCTTTTAACAAATTGAACTATATATGCGTGTTGGAAGAATAACATTACACAACAGAAGAAATTTTTTGATGATAATTAGCTTTTGTCTGTTTTTATTCTCTGATTGTTAAAGTTGTTTTAAATACATAGCTGAACGAGAATGGTGACATTCTCAATTTGAGTGAGAATCCCTTAATTTTTCACTAATGGAAAAAAATGCAATTACAAAAAAAAAAAAACCAAACCAAAAAACCAAAACTTTTGGGTCTGTAGCAACAACCATGCTTGAAATCAGTGTACAGCAATCCTTACTGAAGACGTTGGAGGAGCTAACTGGCTTCCCTCTCAGATTACTACTGAAATGAGAAAAGCACAGAGATGAATTGGGTCTCTTGACTAGCAGCCTTCAGTCAAGATCATGACATCCTTTTGGGGCTTTAGAGATGGCTCAATAGCCTAGCACCCCTGAAAGCCATAGATCAGCACCTAATCATGTCAGGAAAATGGAGAACAAATACTCACCATACTTTCAAGGACCAAGGCGGTTTTTACAATGCCTTGCTTTTCTTTTATGTGCAGTTAAATCAAGGCAACATGATCTGCTTCAGAGACGATACCCATGGAAGACGTCAAGTGAAATTGCGATAGGAAAGGATGGGCCCTGGCATGCTAGGAAACATTTTTGAATTGGTGACCACCACTGCTGCTCGCCAAAATGAACCAAATGACTTTAGCACCTCTTGATTTTATTTCATGACTTTTTGTCTTCCTCCACTATGCTATGAGGCTTGTGCTTGTGTTTAGCAGGCAGATCTGCATGTATCCAGAAACTTTTACTTTCAACCACCTGCAAATAAGCATAATAAAATCATAACTTTATTAAAAATTATTCAGAGTTATTACAGTAGTCACCTGCAGCATGTCTGAGCTGCAGAAGCTTTGGCAGAGACATGTCAAGATCAGGAATAGCCCAAAGATGCAGGATTTCTCAAGAAAAGAAACACTTGGAACAAAAGTTTCTGATTCTTTCTGGTTTCTGGAAAAATAGGCAGGAAGGCAGGCACAGTGGAGGAAAGGAGGAAAAACAGCAGAGCTTACATGACAGAAGTACCTGGGAAAGAGAAGTTCTTCAGAAAGGAAACTATGTACTGTCCATGGAAGAACTTCATGCACTGAAAGACACTTACCAAGTAGAATTGTCAATAAACAGAGTCAGAGAGCTTAACAAGCACATTTTTAATGAGGATCAGGAGTTGAACTTGGATGATAATTTTAAAGTCTCATGAGACAAGAATAAACCTGGGAGCAGTCTTTTGTCTCTTTTGAAATCAGTGGAAGATCTGTCATTGACTTTGTGGCACGAGAACCTCCTTGCAGCTGTTGGAGTGTGAACTTGGGACTACCATATTACTCTTGTGGGTTTTACCCAGAAGCAAAAGGATTTGAGGCTGAGAGAAGTAGATCTCTACTTGTGCTAATTTACAACCCAAAATAGATTTGTGTTTGATTGCTGACATTTACAATTGCTTTTCTTGCTATTTTCTCTATGTATAGGATTCCGTTTTTACCCTTTCCTGCTGCTGGCTCTGCTGTAATGCCCTTTTGCCTGGAGGGAGGAAGGGGAACAGATGGCATGCAGCTAGGCAATTATACAACATAGTAAAAGCAGTAAAGTTCCAAATTTAACTTCTCAGGCTATCTCCTTAAGTCATCCCCCTTGTGTCTACCATGCAAAGTTAATGATTGTAAAATTATTTCCATCTATCTATCTACAGTCTTAACTGATATTAAAGTGACCAAAGCTATTTTGATTGACATTTTCTGAGGCTCATAAACTAGTTATTTCTGATCAATCATAATTGCCCATACTGCTACAAGCATTATGTACCTCAGCCAGCAAAATAGGCCATTCACCAGCTCCCAAATGTGAACTACTGAATTCTCAGGCCTCAGAGGCCTGGGATGCTGGTTCCAAAGCAGTATGGGCAGAACTCAAAAGAGAAAAATGAAAGGGAGGGGAATTAACAAGAACAAATACAGTATTCAAAATAAAAAGAATCAAGCTATTTGCATTGTAAATGAAACATGTTCTGAAACATCACTGCAGCTACACTGATGCTTGATAACATTCTCTCCACAAAAAGGAAATAAAGGAAAGATGTTGATTTTCTGGAGTAAATGGTTATCCACAGTGTTAGTGTTAGAGAGCAGATTGAAGAAATTATAAAACTAGCGTAAGTAATTTTGAGTGCATAACAGCATACAGCATCTATTTAAATGACCTGGTAATTTGGCATGAATCCAAGGAATCATTCCCTGAGCTGAATTTATGATGCGTGTTTTCAAAAAGCAGCCAAAATCCAGTAAATAAGGAGATGGTTGGAAGTAATTTCCCTTACATAGGAAAGGACCATTAGGCTGTTCTGTTTTTAAAAGGCAGAATTACTAGTTCCCGCAAGGTATTTGCTAATTCTGAAGAGTGTTAGGCTTAATCTTAGTTTTCCAGCTGGTTCTGAAGAATGTAATACACTGCCTTGTAAAGGTGTGTAAAATAGATACCCAGCTGTAAACAGCTTCCATTTTACTTTGTAGTTCTTGCCTTTTAGAAATGTAACTAAAGAATGTCTGGAATTCATAAGGATATCAAAAAAGTTTTTTGCTTTTTATTTCTTTTTACAGTGGTCAGGCTCAAACTCACACAAAGATGCACATACATGCTAATGTCATACCCTGAAATGATCCAGGTGAATGCCAAGTATTATGTCTGAGTTTGTTCTGTAGGTTTTGTTGACAGCTCTTTCAGCCTTTGAGAGACTCATTTCTTCACATGTTCAGCCTCTGCATTCTGTATGACATTTGATAGCTGAAACCCAGGTGGGGTCACTACACAAAATGCTAAATGTGTTGTGTTCTCAGGAATCCAGAAGCTGCAGGGGATTTCTGAGCCTTTCATTGGTGTGGCTGTGAAATGGAGGCATTCAGCCTGCTCCAAGAGAACAAGAGTTTAGTCAGCTGTGGGCCCATTAGCCACATCTCTTATTCTCACTTGTTGTTACAGAGCCTTTTTTAGCTGCTAAAGCTTTTCTCAGAGACTTAAAGGGCAGAAAGGACACAATGACAGTCTCATGTGATCCCCTGTAGTGTGAGATTTTTCCCAAAGGTATATCCTCCAGAAAGCTAGCCAAAGTAGAATCTGCGTGGGTGTGCATTTACCACCTCAACAGTTAGTTGCTTATTTACCCTGTCTGCTACGAACCAGGAAGTCTTTCTCTGAATCATTTATTTTAAATACACTGAATATACATTCTATTAGTTTTCCTTTATTTCCTTTTCCTATGTACATTTCTATAGGTTTTTCTTCATAGATAGCTGTATGAGAAAGACACAGCATACACTATTTACTAGTAACCAAAGTACAAATATGTTAATACTGAGAGTAGAAAATGGGATTGGAGATTAGAGATCAGTATGAGGAAAATCTGGAAACAAGCACACTCCTACTTGTGCTTGTCGTATGAAAAGCATGGGTTTGTCTTCCATGCTACTCTGCTTTTCCTGGATTAGATTGTCTCTAAAAAGTGTTGGGCTGGTTTGGGACTACTTCTGGCCCTGTACCCAAAAATAATTAAGTATAAAAGAAACACCTACAAAACCAGAGGCATTGCCAGGAGAATGCTGACGAGGAAAATAATATTAAATATATGGGCATTTGGAAGTGCATAGGGAGCAAAGGTTGCAATCTGGATGTCCTACTTGATTGTTGCATTTAACACAAAACATGGCTAAGCAGTAACAGAAATAAAGATATCTTTGTGAGAGACTAACCTTCTCACCATTGAAGATAGTACTTTATAGCTACCAGAGAGGGAATAGAAATGGGCACAGGACAGCCTTTTCCTTCTCGTGATTCGGGGAACAATGATTCTTTTCTTTCCATTAGCAATTGTACTTGGACCAAGCTCAAGTTTATAAAATAATGAGCATAACAGGAACAAGTACTATAAGTTGCCTTCCCTCCCACCCATCCATGTATAAATTTAAAACAAATAATAGTAAAAGAAACAGGCAGCTGATGCCTCAAGCTGCCAGTTCCAAAGTACTCATAAAATAAAACTTTTTTTGTTCTTTTTTCTCCAGGTAGCTATTAATTTTTGTTTTGTGTATTTTTCAGTTACATATTCTTGTTAGCAGACCAAGGAAAACCAAAAATGACAGTGAGCAACAACTGACAACACACCTGGAGTTACAAAGACTTTCATTTTCCAAACTCCTTCCTTTTCTCTTCTCATCAGTGTCTGCGTGTAATGGATGATGTGGCAAATAAAACAAAGAAATACAAAAAACTCAAAGAGACAGTAAGAAAAAAAATTAATTGATGCTAAAGGCTGAATACAGAAGAAAATGGTCATCATATCCAAAGTGTCATTATCACACCAAATTGCAGCTGGTTCTTGCAATCCAGAACACAGACATAAAAGGTTTAGGAATCTTGAGAAAACATCAAAATGTATCTTGCCCAATCTAATGACCAGCAAGTCCAAATACACAGGTTTGAAAAAGTGGATTAAAAAAATATTGTTGTATGTCCAGATTTATAAACAGGGGAAGGGGTGATGGGGGAACAGTTTTCAGAATGGCTAAATGGTAATTGGAAGCCTAATTGCTGTTCACGAAATGAAAAGTTCTCCCATAGGGGTTTGTCTGGTTTGTTCTTTTTTATGTGTAGTTATATGACCATCAGTTTTGGCAGAAAAACTGGCTTAGATGTAGCAGCCAAAAAAAAGGGAATTATTGTTAACTAGGATCACTTTTTTTTTCCTGGTTAATATTATAGTCTACTAAGCAAATGCATTGGCATGGCTGATGAATAACATCCATGGTAAAAAAAGTAATGAAAGGAATTTTTATGGCCAGTTTTTCTGGCAAAAAAAAAAAAAAAATCTATTATGTAACTTCATGGCAAGACTCTCAACCTCCAAACCATCCATTCCCTGTCTTATGCCTTCTGGTTTATCTGTTGTAAGATTTATTAATAATGCCTGAGAGAAATCCAATCATTTAAGAATTAGTTGTTTAAAAGAAGAAGAAAAATCAGCAACCATCTCACAATGTGTGTCAGCCTTTGCTTAGTCAGGGCTATACAGAGCTGGAGTCTGAAGATTCCCAAGCAAGCCAAGATGTGTGTTTTAGTCGATGCATATGTGAGATAATGATAACAACAGTAGAAGAGCATAGAGAGTAATGATAAAAACCCATCTAGCTGACATGACACCTTGTTGCAGTGTGGGTCCATTTTATGTGAAAATGCTTTCATGGCATGTTTCTGTAACAGACAGAAACTGAAAACCTGTTGATGGATTTCAACAACATCCTTTCATAAAGTTCTCTAGTTCTTGACTTATCAAAATTTTGTCCATCATTTACATTCTTCTGTCACACTTATCCTGCGAGATAAATATCTAGCTTGAGCCTCAAAAAATTAAACATCTTCTTTACTTAGTAAATGGAGATGCGTTTACCTCCTTATTACATGCACAGTTCAATATTGCATCATTTGTGTGCAAAACTATAAAAACCATGCTTTCATGTCCCTGCTTATCCCCATATCACGTAAAAGCAGACTTGAGATAAATAAAAATAACTCTATGTTTTATCCTGAAAGATAGCCTAATTCTGCTTTGGTTAACTGATTTTGTGAACAATTAGTTAAAAGTGTCTCAAGTGAAGATATCGAGTATCTTCAGTTCTTGAGACTCAACATAATATCATTTTTCTACCGAGAGAGTAATAATCAATTGCTAGTAAGTGTGATACAACTTATTTGGACGTAGCTGACGGTGAAAGCCTTACGAATCATTTTGTACAAGTCAAGGTGCCCATAAATTAGAATTCCCTGTAGACCAAAGTATTGCACTACATTTTACTACATACAATAATTAACATGCAAATACATAGCTACCATATGCTGTGAAGAGGATTAAATTATAATATTTCCCCATTTACAGAATGTGTTTGCCATGGCTGTTTTATTTTCATTGTATTGAAAATATGTTACACAGAAATTTTTAAAAACATTTTTGTGTTATTTCAGACACTATCTGTTTAACCTTAAATGGTGCTGTATTTTGAAACAATGAGATAACGATGCATTGAATTAAGTGTAAAACAAACTGAAAAATAAAGGAAATTTTGAATATATAGGTTAAAAAAATCAATTTTAAGATTAAAGAATATTGAAAAGGCATTAAAAATATGTGTCACATACTATCAATATTCTTCCTAACTCTTCATGGCATGGATTACCACTGAATTTTTCCTCTTACCAATGCTTTGATTGAAACTCTCCATGCACCATCCTGTCCTCCGTTTAAATAAGTGAGTGATCCTTACACGCAGCGTTTTCCTCACGAGCACCTCTGCTTCCTTACTACAACATTGTCCACTAGGAAAACTTTGGGAAAGCTTTTAGAAAGTATCACAACATTTTGGGGTGCCATTTGATAAGAAACACAAGCAGGTACATATTATATATATAGCACATATATAAAAATTATTTAAATTATATAAACTATGCACATACTGTATGACAACTATTCACATTATATAAACTATGTATGCACATACATATATACGTGTATATATACACACACATAAGTATACATCTATATATATGCAAACATGTGTATGTTAGTATCTCCATAGATACAGAGTATCTCTATCTATTGGTAGATTGATTAGTATGTCAATCAGTGGTTTCTATTTGTAGTGAAATAAATCAAAACATTGCACTCAGAAAGCCTAAATTAAAATTTCTAATTGGCTTAGAAATTCTCAAAACAATTTTTTCCTACCTCTGCCTTTTCACTGTGAAACACATGAAAAGGCAAAGAAGAGGTTGCTTCTAGGCCCTGGAAGGTGAAAGTAGTGTACTCTAAGAAGGTACAATTTGTCTTTGCTCTACCAGTAAATTACAAATAAAGTCAATGTTCTTCAAAAAATATTAACCAATATGGCAAAATTCAGATTCTTGAGAAGCTATGACTTTTTTTATTTTCTGTCTTTCATTATAATTTCACAGCATAATTTTTCATTTTTAAAATTTGGGTGTGGTTGTGTACACACGGATCATGTCCAACACCAGTACTAGGTAAATGTGTTTAATGTAGTGCACTACCAACTACCTGTGAAACGTTGATTAAAGTTATATTTTCACCCTAAAAGTGAGGTACAGAACTTTTAAAAGAAAGAGCTAGCATTTCTGTTACACCATTGGTACATATTGGTTATTTTTAGGTAATTCAGGAAGATTCCCGCGGGCTTGGTCACAGCTACATGACCCCAGATGTGATTTTTAATGATGCCAATGTTTTTAACTTTGAACTTGCTCCTCTCCTCCCCCTTGGCCTGCTGCCAGTTGTCTCTGGAAGAGGATCTAAACACTTGGCATCAGAAGTCTGCACACTAAAAAAAGAATTAGATCTTCCTTAGTAGCTTGAGATTTATTGCAGTGCTCTTTGTTTTGTGGCACTCACTTAAAATCCCACAATACTCCAAATAAAAGGGAAGTTGTATTCCCTAGCTCCTGTCTTTTTAGACATGATTCATTCATGTTCAGTTGTGTCTATGTTTTGGATATGTGTCCACCACCCATTTTAATTTCAGAACTTTTTTCTTTGTGTGACTATTTTCTTCACCCACATAGGTATTAAAAAGGCAAAATTCTGAATTCTACAATTGCCTGGCTATTGTATTCAAACATGCACATCAGACTGTTTAAAACAAAATAGGACAAGGAATTTCTATAAAAGCAGTGCTTTTTTAGGCCTATTATTGGTATGTTGCTATACGACTATCACATAAAAATTTCCAGTACTCTCTGTGCTTCTACAAGTACCTTGGCTGTCAGAGTTTTCTGTGCTGGAGAGGTTTATGTGCTGTAAACTATGACTAAGTTCTCTATGGAAGTTTTTGAAACATTTCTACACAGGCTGAATGTGAGAGAAATGGCACTACTTAAAAAATTTAAAAATGGTCATTACTAACACAAATAGGAAAGGGGGAAAGAAAATTCTGAATTGCAATAATTGAATGTATGGTTTGATATTGTTGAAAGGCTGAATGCCCTTCTTTTGCCTGTTGATCCACTGACTTACTGGTATTAACTCACTGCTGCCAAGTTGACTTGCAGACTGCTAATGTTGCCTCTCCCGCTGCTCTCTCCATCTGTTTAGTGCCCAGTGTTGCCCTTTTGTTTCATAATCTCCACTTTATTAAATGTTATCGTACTGGGTTATGTATGACTGAACCGTACTGCAAATGCTCACTTGTTTTCCACAGCTTGTTAGGTTCAATACAGCTTTTTTTTTAGGTTTATTCTAATAGATTTTAGAGATNAGGAAGGGAAGGTGATTAAACACTTCAGCAGCCCAAAAACTAAGGCCAGTCTCCAAACTTGAAGTCTTTTGCCTACATTCAAAAACAGTTATCTAAAACCCCAGTCACTGCAATCATTTGAAGAGATTGATACGCATTGTAGTATTCCATTGTAGCTCACAAATCCATGCTGTTTGACACTGAGAGGTAAATTCATGCCATATCTGAGGGCATCTCCTATATTTTGAAGGTAAATTGCCCTTGATGTATATGTCATTGGTTTTGATTCACAAAAAAGCTCTTATTTCATTTAAGACTGAATCCAAATTTCATTAAAAGTTGAAATGCATATTATTGCTCCTTTTCAGAGCTGAAGCAATGAGACTAATTCTTTTGTTGGCTGTCCTGGGATGGGAACAGTCCAGGAGTCAAGGACAGTCAGGGAGATTCTCCCTGTGGGATGTAGCCCCTTCAGTGTTTTGGGCAGGATGAACAGAGTGGGGTGATGGGCATCAGATGACACCTCAGAACATATAATTAATTGTTCCTGTCACTCTCTTGAATTGGTGTAGATGTTTGGGTATTTTCCAGGAGCCACAGGAAACAAATATCAGGTCTGTGAGGATCATAAAACTAGAAAACAAAGCCTAGGAAAATAATAGGTTTCACAGAACTAAAATCTGATTTGTGTGTCCTCAAAATACTATAGAATGAATGGGAGAGCAAGCGAGTTGCAGGCTAACCTGAATAGGTTATACAAGTAATAAATGTCTTTTGCTTTGTCTTTTATACCTTCTATGAAATAGTGGTGCCAAGGTAAAGAAAAAAAGCCCAAGCACTTTTCTCTGTCTTGACATTTCCTATGTAATAGCACGGATAAAAAATGGAATCAAAATGTTATCTCTGTAAACTACCTGTTTTGTCTGGAATGAGGTGCATTAGTTGTAAATAACTATTGAAAAATCCCATGTGATAAGTTGATTTATTTAGCTATTTAATTTGAAAAGAACTTTCTCTGACAGATTTTGGAAACAGAAGCCATTCAAGCCATGCTTGCACTTCCCTTTAGGGCTACGTTTATTGCTGCCTACCTTGAATGGATTTTACAGGAATTCTCCTGTGAACAAAATCCCTTCCCAGTCACTAATTGAGTGATGACATTAATAATTCTCAAATAGGTAGATTCACAGCTGTGTAACTGGAGACTGAGCTAGAAACCGGCTATTTGTACTTGCAAATCAATCCTCAAATTTCATACTGGCTTGTTACGAATATCAAGTACAGGGACATTAAAAGCATTTTAAATAAGACTGGGTGTGCTTCTTGTTGGATGGCTTAGTGTGACAAAATATTCTGCCCATATGGGCTGATTATTGCTGTAGCCACAACAATATAGCATCTATAAGCATTTTTTATGCATTTCTTACATATGGGGCTGTGCTTCATTGCCATCAGTGGGACACAACTTCATTTGGAGCTGTGTCATTGCTTCCACTGCAGTTGTGGAGTCCTGAATAATGTAATGGCACCACACACAAAAAAATTATTAAGCAGAGTAAAATAGTTTTAAAGAAACTGAAAACAGGTTTTCTCTCTCCTTTTTGGAGCTCTGATAGGATACTAATAACCTCCTGCAATGTTCAAAGAACAGTGATGCCCCAATCATTTGTAATCCCATATGGATGCATCAGTACCAACAATTTCAGCACTCTTTTTTGTGTTTCACAGTCTGAACTGACAGAAGACTTTGGAAATAAACAATTGAAAAAGACATTCCCTAAAGGTAACTATCAAGTCCAATAAGGCTCAAATAAAATGGCCCAGCTGTCAGAGTAAAATACTGCATATCCACTTAGCTCTTGAAAGGAAAAGGTAATGCTAACCAGTTGCTGGAGACAGCCCAGAGAGGTAATGCCAGCTGCACAAAAGGATGCACTGCATAGCAGTGTTCAGATGAATGAATGGCAAACAATGTATAATAGCTGCATAAGTAATTCTCTTCGAAGGACAAAATAAAGAACAGAAACACACTTTGTTTAAAAGTTATCATTACTGATCGTAAAACACACACACAGAAATAGAAAAAGCATAATTTGGAAGCCAAATGAAACACATTTGAAACATGAGCTTTGAAAGTAGTCCTCGTTTGAAATGAATACTATCTTTTCAGAAGCACTTTATTTAAAATATGGTCGAAATGTTTGTAAGGATTAGTATGTGTCTACCCTTGGGCAAATGTTAAAAGACCCAAAACAAAACAAAACAAAAAAGATGTAGAAGAATAGAATAGGAAATGTTTGAAGCTCAAGTGCAAGTCTAGGTCATTTGAACCTCATCTGGAGGGTACACATGCTTTAGAACAGCAAGAAAAAAAGGATGATTCTTCTACTGCCAGAACCTGAGAGTGGCATAGGTCATGCATGATGAAATGATTGTTAGGTCATTTCTGATGGGCTAGGGTAGGCCACTGTCTGTTGTACAGTCTACCTCTTCGTCTTAGTCACACAACATAGTTGTCTTTAGTCACAGAGGTTTCTCTGACTGGAGGATGTAGAAGTTTATGTTGGGTTGGTTAATTGGATCATTCACTTTGAAGTGGCACTCAGATGTAGCTCTCTTTCTGCTAAAGAAAAGACTTGCAGTGAGAGCAATTACTTGACCTTCTAGTTGGTGTATTTATTTTTCAACATACATTACTTCATCTTGGAAATAAAGCAAAATTACAAACAGTTTTTGTTGCTGTACAGTCAATTGGAAGACAACTTTCAGTGCTTGCTATGAAAGAGTTTTATATTTTCTCAATCCTTCCTATTATCACGTATTAGCATGCTACACCTACATATCGTGCATTTCTTTCTGAATGTTCAACCTGTTCTTCTTGGCAGCAATTGGATTATTCCAGCTAGTCAACATTTTACTTGGGCAAAAGGAAAGAGTTCTTTCAGGACAGCCACAAACATTGACTAAGCTGCATGTTTCTCTCACTTTTCTCACTTATGCAGGGGGAATTTTGATAATTCCAAAAAAAAGGAGCTGAAGGGAAAGAGAGTAGCACAAAAAATGCTTCAACCAAGTGGAGAAGGTGGGCTTTGAGTACCTTGATTAATTCGGAAAAAACAGTTCTATGAAACATTGCCACCATGCTGTTGTAAGGCAGTGTGTTTTTCTTACTCTTCCTGTGTCAAGGTTTTGAGTGAACTCACAATCATCTGCTCATGTACTGAGCTTGACTCATCCACCCACACAGTGACACCATCCTCTGCTGTGAAGGACTCACCACAACAAAAATGTCATGTGACTAATACTTTGTGAAGGAGAGACAGGGAGGATGCACCAGATAGAGGAGACCCCTGTAGCTTAGAGGCTATGGTAGGATGAGCACTGCAAATATGGCATTCCTCTGTATGCAAAAAAACCCCTCCAGTATATACTCCTGACTCCAGTTCAGCTCAGAACCTAAAGATTTTTCTTGAATGTGGGATATTAATTATGGCTTGATGAATTTTCATTATCCTATTTTTTTTTCTCCACTAAATCTTCAAATCACAACTTGTCTTTGGGATTCTCTGCTGTGCTCTCACTCATCTATTCTGTGTTGAAAAGCTATTCATCAACAAGGTAGAGGGGTGCATGTCTGATACCAGCCTGAGAAGCTATGACTGCTACCTGCTCTCTCAAAAGCAAGGATATGCTGCCAAGCAGCACCTTTTCCTGTAATGAGAATGCTTTTTCAGATGTGTGTCCTCACTTAAGCCTGATTCAAGCCAGAGTCCTCTATATCCCTGCCAAACACCTAATCAGATGAGGACATTACCATGGCATCTCTCCCACTTCAGCTGTTCTAAATTGTGCTAAAAACACTTCTGTAACTATTTGGAAGAGAAAATCCTTGAATTATCTTTTGAAGAATTAATCGTGCACCCAACACAGAAACAGTGAACAGACAAAGTGTCCAACTTGCCTTCCTAGCCACAGAAAGGCTGCGTCCTTTAAGTTTCAAGAGCTAGTGACCCAATTAAAAACTGAGCAATTATATCATCACCTCTTGCATTTAGCCAATCCGTTTGTTTTCCCTGCCTTCTGATTAATTTGGCTGTCATTGATCTTCTGTGTGCAGTCCTTTGCGAGCTGCCAATCTACAAGAGCAAAAATGTAACTATTCAAACTTCAAATTAACTTTGAATGTAATTGAACTTTGAATATAATTGCCTGCTGCAACCAGAATACTGGATTGCTGGTATTATTGAAAGGGTGTCTTGTTTTTTGTTAACAATCCAAAGTAAAAACAAAGTGTAATGCCCCAAAAAACATGTGCGACTATGTGCTAAATCTATGCAATGACGCATGTCCCTATCTCTGGATCTCAGCATGAGAGAAAAAAGATTCTGTAACTATTTTGAAGTTCCAAAACCATTTATTTCCTTTAAAAATCTGACCTCCTTTTCCTCTGTGCACCTTATAATGGTAAAATAAACCCAAACCCTCAAACAAACAAGACCAAAAAAATCCCACCTGTCACTGATTTCGCCTGCGTTCCTCTCAAGCCTGTTGAGTCTATCAAGTGTGAACATCTGGGAATCATCATATTTTCTGCTGACCACTGAATCAGCATAAAAGGAGGACATGATAAGCTCCAGCTGTTAAGCCTCCTGCTTAGAGGATTAGAGAAATTAACCCACAGGATGTTTTATTACAGCACCAGGAGTTATATTAAAGATACATGTGGCATCTTCTCCACAGGGAACAGAAGGGAGCTGAGAGAAAGTATGCAGGGTAGAGCTGCAGGAATGTCATCAGTCCTGCATGCTTCCCAACCTACCCTCTTTATACCACCAGAGGGAATTTTACCTTCAGAAATTTTTGTAAGAATATAGACATTCTACCTCTAGTTCCTCTTTACCATATCCAATCCAGGGGAACATGGATTGAATGAACAACAACTGAAAACAGTGGCAAAACCCTTTGAGAATCATGTGCTTTGGTTCGGGTCCTTACTTCAGCTGAAGATATATGACTTTTGTCATTGCACTTATACATTTAGGCTTCAATGCATCAGAACATAAAAATGCCTTATCTGTAAAAATCATATTTAACAGTCAGACACATTAATTTATTTCTGAATTCGTACCCCTAAAATAACCACGCCTATGTATTAGATATATAAAAAGAAAGATTTTACCAAAAAAAAAAAAAAAAAGAAGAGGAATGATGAGTATATTCATGGTTGTGCTTATTGTCATTGTTAGTAATGTTAACAACTTCATAAAGCCTAGATGAAGTGATGAAAAGGTTCAGAAGTCTGTAAAAAAGACTTAGCAACAAAGTGTTACTCTTAGATCACCCTGACTCCAGACCAAAATAAAATTAGGAATGGACGTGCAGCTATCTTGTGGAGAAATTTATGGGTTTCTGCCATCCTCATGATCAAGTAGCTAAGGAAGAATAATTAAAAATATGTCATTACTGGCATTGTTGATGGGATTTTCTCATGATTCTTTTGTCTCAAAGTGTTTGGAAAAGTGGTCAAGTTTAGCTGAACAAATTCCTGACCCCATTTCTGGGGGCACACTCGTCACTTCTATGTGTAACCCTATCTGCAGCCATGGTGCAGCCAGCTCCTTCCCTGTGGGGAGATCAGGGGTCAAATCAATCAGGAAAGAGCAGACCCCCACGGACAATCCAGTGTCTGTTTCTAAGCTGTAAGGAGTGGATATCCTGCCCACATTGTTAACATTACAATCAAATGCCACTTCTGAGAGAGGTCTCCCAGAGCTACCTGGGACTGCAAAAGGTAACAACTTACTTGCTAGTTGACCTGTAGTTTTGGCATTCACCTGCATGAAAATGTATTTGCATATTTATGCGTTAATGAGATGAACCATATATGCCTCTCTTATGCAAAAGCCTCTTAACAAGTGTTTGGCAGTATAAAGGATCCTTGAAGAGAACAGACTGCAAGGGCCATGAGGGCCTAGGGAGATTAATTTATAACACTGTGAAGCATAAGGGACTTCTGCATGAGTTGGAATCAGGTCCCCTAGTTCAGGAAGGAGCCTTTGACAACAAATCCTGCGTAATGGTAGGTGTAAAAGGAAAAGGTCTATGAATAACAGAGAGGCAGGGGTATCCATTTGATCTTGACTGTGGGATGCACTCATACGTGCTCTGATCCTTTCCAGTTTCAATCACTTTTCATCATGATTCTCTTGCTAAACATGTTGCTTTCAGAGCTCTGGTTTTTACCCCAGCAATGAATTTTTTTTTTTAAAAACAATGTTTATCACTAGGTTATTTTCCAGTATGGTAAACAGTTGTTTACAACATCTTTTCTTAGTCTAGAGTGCAGTAATTGTGCTCTTGGCTGCTCCAAGAATGTACTTGATGATTCTTAAATCATAACCTGACTTTTGCCTCAGTTAATATAGAAATTATTTTATTTCCCTGTTGCAGATGCTTTTATTTTTCACTAGATACCTAGTGAATACCATATACAGAGGAGCACTTGTGATCCGGTGTATTTGAAATACCACAATACAGAGAGCAAGACTCTGTGTTAATCAGAATGTGCAATCTGCCACTCCCCGTTCTTGTGTCCCAGGGTTTTTTCTTTCAGACATTTGGTACCTATGTGTTCAGCTGGCATCAAGTCTGAAGGGAAGATGGTGGACACGTTTATATCTGGCAGTGACATGTTCCTTAGCTGTCAGATGGGGCAGTTTGCTGACTACCTGAATTAGGCTTCGCTACCTTAGCACATTTCAAAAGAGACAGTTTTACTGAAAGTGACACACAGCTTATGGACCCAGACCTGTAAATGTAATTGCCTTTGCTATGTGCTTGTATGTGAGAATTGCTAGGTGTCTGACGCACAAAGCTGAGCAGGGCTTGCAAGCCTTTAATATCAGCTAAGTTAAGGTAGATATTAAATATAGTACGTGGATAATGAGTGAGGCCCTGATATCAGATATTCTGACACTATTCACAGTCCTAACTAATATAGAGACTGAATTCTGTACAGGCTTTCTTGGAATCCTTAAACCTAAACTTCAATGTATTCTGCCTATGAGACATTGGGCTCTTATATTACCTGCTTATCTGTGCCTAAGTCTTCTGTTCTTAGATAGCTGAATTCCAATAAACGATAAACATTTTCTAGAAGCCATGGATTATTTATGTACCCTCAGCCTCACTTGGAGGCCCACCTTTCTTTTTTCTTTTCTCCAGGAAGAAATAAAAAGTGGGTGGAAAAGTGATATTCAGACGTTTACCTCTTTTGTTTTTGAAGCCAGAGAATATGTGCACGTTTTTTTTCTTAGAATCACAGTTTGCATTGTAAATATCTTCATAGCTATATATAACAAAATGCGAAATTTTAAAGCGTAGCATTTGGAAGTCTACCCTTCTCATAGAAAAAACAATCTTAATGTGATTTTCCAAACAAAATTCTTCATTAATATTATCCATGCAAGTGATTCCATTACATAGAATGAGAACTTTTCAAGCTGTTCAATGAAGATATCATATAGGAAAAAAAAGAACTTATCTGCAGGATGGCATTGCTGAGAAATTTTAGATTTTTTTCAAATTAATTAATTCAGTCTACTTTAGACTTGAGATACTGTAGAAGAAGAATTAAGTGCCATTAAAACTGTTTTAAATGCATCACAAGAAAAAAAAATTTCATGCTATATTTCAAAGGTATAGCTCATTATTTCTGGATAAAAAATATTTGCCTTCTGGCAACTGCAGACAGGGAGTGTACTAATGTACTCTCTATAAAACATGGTTGGAAATGGGGAAGGTTGAGCATGTGCAGAAGGGAAGGAAATCATAGTAAAGCTGAACCAGTTAAAAAAGAGAAAAAAAAAATCAGGAAAAGATAAATAAATAAATAGCATTTCAAATTGCACAGGTAATCATACAGACTTAGCTGTTCTGTAGAATGTAAGTAGAGTATATCTGCTTCCAGCTTTAATACATTTTCACTTTGTAAGACATTGTGTTATATAATGCAGTTAGGCAAAATACATCCACTAAATTTTATAGTTTCTTTTCACTTTTCAAATACCATGCCCTGTTTTATTTTTCCTCCTCCTTCATCAAATACAACCTGAAATATTCTAGGAAATTATTCGCATATTGCAAACAAGGATGTGAAATGAATGTTTTTTAAGGATTGACATGCAGACAGCTTGTATTAAAGGTCTGGATTTTGTCCATTTTTCACTTTAATGTTTGATAAATGGTGTTTAGGGGTGGGTTTTGGTGTTGGTTTTTTGCTTTATTTATTTTTATTTTTTTGTGTGTCTGTTTTTTACCATGGCAGCAGAAAGAATGGCCTTCCATTCTGTGACTACCAGGTTAATGTGAAATTATTATAGTGATCTAATGACAATTTTTTCCCTATTTTAAAAACTGTATCATTGCTACCATAGTTTATCTTCCAAAATTATCATTGTGCATCTAGATTTTGTGATCCTGTCAGAATCTGTGGGATTTCTTCTTACGCACTTCAAGCAGCTGTGCATGAGTACACATGAGCTTTGTATTTATATCTTACTAACGGTGCCTTAAAATTCCGTATTTTCAGCTTTGCTTTTTCTTCGAGTTTTTCATTCAAATAATTTAAGCAAAAGGTAAAACTTTCTGTTACTTATCTGACAACACCAGCCTTCCCTCCTCTGTGAAATGATGTGGTTATTTATTGCTGGTTTTGCACGGATACATGCTGTTTTCAGCCATGGACTGCCTGGGTAATAGCACTGCCTAATCACTACCTCTAGAGCTGAATGCTTCCTGCAGAAAGCAAGTCCTTTCTCAGATGGAAGGAAAAGGAGGTGATTATTTAAATTTTAGCCACAAGGAAGTTATTGTGAGCAAGTCTTTGGCTTAAAAACCTGAGTGAAATCAGTTTAATGTAATGAAATGAACATCAGTTTCATGCAATTTAGGATGAATTTGTCCAGTCTTTTGGGCAGATACCAAATTGCAAATTCCTGTCTACACTCCTGTCTTATTCCACAGTCTCTTACCTTGGATTATTTTTTTCCCAAAATAAACTGAGTGTTCTGTAAGTTATATTTATTACTTACAGTGCTTTAGAAATTTTCACATACCACAAACTGAGTTTCCCCTTGCAAGAAGAACAGATCTGTTTGATGTGATGTATAATAGTAAGCATCTGGAATACGGAGACTAAAAATGCTGCAGAAATTATATTGTGCTTGTTAAATGAAGGACAAATAACAAAAAACCCTCTAATTTTTCAAAAATTCAGTAGTATGATTCCAATCTTCTGCATTAAAGTATTAATAGAAAGATGAGAGTGCACATTTCTGTGTGTCCAATTTGTTCAGATATATTAAGATCTGCAGCCTCTAGACAGAGGCAAAACATACACTTTGTTCAGTCTGAAAAACCTGAGAACAGCTGAGTTATTTTTGTGGATGGAAGACTTGAAGAAACCGAGCAATTATTGCACCAAATCTTAATGTCTAAACTCACCCTGTCTTGGAGCAATTTTTATCTTGGAAATGCTCTACTTATGAAATCTCAGCAAAGATTTCAAGATTTAACCCTGTGAATTGGCAAGTATATGAGAAAAAATTTTTTAAAATAGAGGATTTCTTCTTCAGTGGTTTTTAAATAATTACTTTCTCAAATATTTTTTGCAGCACAGAAATAGAATCAATGTTTATTAGTTTATTTGGACTAATTAATATTTGGCAATGAATTAAGAAAAGATATTATTTCCTAATATTTTGTAAGATTAGAAATACTAATACTGGGTTTGTGCTCATTTTTTATAATCATCATGACAGTAAGTATTAAAAGCTGTGGAGAAATGACTCCACAGGTTTTATGGTTTAGACCCACATACTTCCAGAACTTATTATTTCCCAGTACCTTAAAATTCAGTTAATTTTCTATGCTTTATGAACACGAGACCATAACTTTTTAGTGGGATGTATGTTACCAGGAAGTCTTTGAGAAGTGTTAGATCTGTTTTATTTTATGTAATGCTATTACAAAATGCTTACATAGAGAAGAATTCGGAAACTGTAAATGGTTAGCCACCACTGGACTTGGAAATATTTGGTGCTCTGCAAGTAGGTCATGGCTATAACTGTCCAAAAGAAATAATACCATCAAATTGCTGCATGTTTGTACCCCACCATCTTGAAAAAATTCCCTGAAAGACAGGCTTAAGGCTCTGTGAGTACTCTGTTGGTGCTCCTGATCTTACAAGCCCTCTTGCCCAGCCAAGTCCTGCAGCAGATGGTAGCCAAACAGAACCCTGGCTGCAGCTGTGTGGCAGGACCATGCAAAGGCTTCCACAGTTGCTTAGCATTGAGGAGGCAACTAATCAAGTGGGCATGTATCACTTCAAGCCACATCTGTGCCCAGTCATTGAAAAGAGATTTAATGGACCCTAAACATTTCTTAATACTCCACGTCTAGATATTTACAGCCTTATGAATGACTTCTTTCCTCTTTCTGAAAGACTCAAAGACCCTTGGAGTTCAGCTATGGTCACTACTTCACTGCAGTTAATCTCATCCTGAGCAGGGAATAAATAAAACAGCATTTGATTAAAGAAACTGATAATACAATATTAATCACTGCAAATTCCCACCACAAGTACAGTGCCCCGGGAAAGAATAAGATGCAATCTGAATGCAAAAAGTTCTTATTTAAGGATGTACAGGAAACAAAGTTAAGAACTAAAACAATAATAGAAAATAGTTAAATATCCCTGCCAAATGTTTATTTTTCTAAATCAATCTTTAGACAGTTGTATACATTTCTGCCTCTGTTTTACAAGAGTTTATGGAATTTTCAAAGACAAATACAAGCCATTTTATTGACACTTCTTTTGCTCACATGAGGTGAAACTTGGCCCTATAGCTATGCAAAATGTTTACATTGTTGAAGAGATGCAGTCTTAGGAACCAGGAAGGACTGGAAGAGACTGGTTCATGGTGCTGATGTTCATTGAAATGAGTATCAGCTGCAGCATCACACACAGGAAGGTGTTGCATTGCTATAGTCTATCATTTCCCCAGCATATTTGAGATCCTTTAAGTTTCTTTAAAGAAACAGTTCACTCAAGAGTGGAGCCTTGACCTTTCATGGGCTGATCAATGATCACATATTAGTAAAAGAAAGCCGTATGCAGACTAAAAGTAGTGAAATCAAGTACTCAAGACGCACAGAGAGGATCTAATTCTTTGTAAGGTGGATTTAATCAGCAGGAAAATTACCTCATGTGTCTGCCTTTTCTGACAGGAATTACAGATTCGGAAAGTAGAATTACTTCGTGCTTCCTGTCTGGTCCTCTGAAGCTCTCTGAGTTCATGTCAAAAGTCAGAACCTGAGTTTCAGTGCACAAGAACCTTCTAGGAGCAATGCTGGGCATCACATACTGTAATGGTGCTGAATACTGCTCGTGAGCAGAGGGGTACATCCCTTAGTCACAGGCATAACTTTACCTTCTTGCTGGACAGCCTCTCACCTCTTCTTCCACCCTCTTGGGTTTCTGGATGAGTGATACATGGCTGGCAATCAGGAACTGGCAAGGAGTTTGAGGAAGTTTATCTGTCCACTTTCTTGTCAGACACATCCTGGCACAGGAGGCAAAACACGTAACAGTGTGCGGCTGTCTGGCGGATGCTCGAACTTTCCAGGCAGAGTGCCTGAGCTCAGGTATTGTTGGAACTGCTTTCATGTGAACAAAAAAAAACAAGTCTGAGAAGGGTCACAAACAGTTCCTCAGATAACCTTGTCTTGCACCTTCTGCCCCTAACAAGGAGGGTGAGTGAGTGTATGGCTGGTGTAGCAAAGGCTGCCCTTTCTATAATTTCTTGCAAGGGTATGATGCTGTTCTCCTGTGAAGAGACCCTGAAGACACCTAACCATGCAATATGAAATCCATTGAAACAAGCAGTGCAAACTAATCTATTCAGTGCTGGTACTATCACCAACTCAGTGAAAAACCAGAAGGTTTCTTAAAGATAAACTTCTGCAGTTGATGGTGCTATGGATATTTGTTAACTATTTGGTGCACAAAAAATTATTCTCCTTTCGAAACCAAACCAAAAACCTAACAAGAAAACAGGCAGGAGATCTAAAAATCAGCTCTTTCTTTGTTGAATATGTCAGAATAAACAAAGGTATTCACCAAAGAGTATGCGTATGCTAGTTGTTTATGTTAGACTAGCTTCGCTAGTTACTGTGACTCTATTTAGAGTAATGCATTCCTTGGCCAAACTGGTCTCCTGTCTCTTTCAGTATTCTTGTTTTCTTGATTTTTTCTTGGCTTCAGTTTGAGAATTGTTTGTAGGTTCTTAATTGCAAAGCCTACCAGAGGGAGAGCTCAGAGAAACACAGGATTTGCCAAATGTGATGAATATCCTGCCTCAGAGAATGACCAATACCTGATTTGTCAAAGGAAGGCCAAAAAACCTCAAAACATATTCAGTCAGTCATGTGAGAGATCCCAACAGACAAATGCCTGGAAGCCTAGCTCTAAGTACACGACCTTACTTGAGCACAATTCTACAAATGTTATCACACCCCTGCACTCTCTCCTGTCATCCTTTTCCCACCAGTCAAATGTATTATTTTCTGTGTAGACAAGTGGGAAGTGTGAGGCTCAGACTTCATCTACCTCAGGACCTGATCCAAACGTCAGAGCAGAAGAGTAGGATTTCTCTTGCAGCAAATGAAGATGGATATGCTCTGCCCTCTTTACTGAGCTGAACAGAACTCCACTGAGGCATGGAGATCAGTCTGCTCTGGCAACTGTGCCCTCTGTCAAGGTGAGACACCACTCTTCCCTTCAGCTTCTCACCTAAGTCATTATTTATATTTACACAGTTGTACACAATTGCACAGCCCACAATGTACCACATTTCATACCAACCCCACAAATCTGTGTACATTGTCAAATATCTCTACCTTTGCCATTGCTACAGACTGATATCTTGCTGATGCATCAAAACACTGTGTGACCCAATTCCTCACATTTTTCCTGCATCTGTAAAAATGGAGCTAGTAATACCTTCATCAAAATCTTGTTATGCATTTTAATTGTTTAATGTCTGAGAAATGCATTAGGTTTCTGGAATTCAAAATATATGACAAACTTCATTTTACTTTTATGGTATTGATGCTGAATTTTGATTCAGGGATATCCTCAGAACTGCCTCAGTCATCTTAGTGTGGAAGCCAAACAGCTAGAGTACAAGCCTAGAAAACCCTTTTTCCTCACTGGTGCACTGTTTATATAATGAGTAATAACTTCTGTGGCTTGGCTGGAAGAAATTAAGAAGGCAATAAAAATGTCAAACAAAGTTGTAATGAATTTAGAAATAATCACTCATAATTCAGAGTTCATCATCTCAAAGAGTTATTTCTTCATTTGATAGGTTTAGGTCATTATAAAGAATGTGCTCCTTCTTGCATCTGAAACTACATAAAAAGGGATGGTAGTTTATGGCTGCTATATACTTGATGAGATATTAAAATTTTGCAGCACAGCAAAAGATGGAGGAAGGGGGAACGGGGAAATAGCCATTTGAAGGTTCTATTTCCCTTAGGCTTTTGTGGTCTTTGTTCTAAGTAAGTAAGCATGAGTGTCTTCCTTTTTATTTTTTTTACTTTATAAAGTTTTGATAGCTTGCTTTATGTGGCTGTGTGTGTTTTGTACATAATTAACTTAAAGAATATTATGGAAGGTGCAGTGAAATGATTTTTAAACTTCAGTTCACATAGACCTCTGTGCGAGTTGCTAACAAGGAAAGGGGCACACTATGTATCTTTATCATACATTTAGTATGAGAATAAACATGGCAGAAGCCAGCCCTTCCCTTACTTTGCTTTTTCCCTCCTGTCTCCGATCTCTTTCCCTCCAAAGCAAAAGGGTAATAGCCCTTTCCCTTCCCCCTTCTCTTCCACAATTCTTTCTCTTTGTTAATTCTGGGGATATGTTTCAGCATTCACAAATTTTAAATATTGTGTCAAAAAGAACAAAACAAATTCTTCTGACCCAGCAGGAAACATGCTTTTCAGCTAATCATATATTGTGAATGTCATTCAGGTGTTTCCATTAACGCATAGCTGCCAAGTGTGCTGTTTCTGTCACAATTACATAGAGTAATAGTGTCAGGAATGATTATTAGGTTTCTTTTAGTTTAAAATGTTTATGTGTCATAAGTATTTTGTAACTTCATAGTTGACATACAGCTTTGGAATTAATTAGATTTTCTCTGCTGGAAGATAATGACATTCTTTAAATTTTAGTTACTTTATGTCCATGAGTTTTCTCCTCCCCTTCTCTCTCCAGCCCCACCTTAATGAGTCTTCTGCTGTATTTCTCCATCAGTGTCTCTTTAGAACGGCTGTGAACTGGTGCATACTGTTGTTTTATGAAGACTTTCTGTAGATATTGAATAGAAGTCTTCAAAAATCCATGTGCAAAATCCTATGATTCTGTTACATTCCACAGGTTGAACTGTCAGTGACTCTTGGAAGAGAAATTTCTTGTGTTAAGGCTTTTGGACAAGTTTCCACATGGGCAATCCAGTTGACTCCATGGGCTAGTTATGAACTTGGGAGAGATTTATTTAAGTTTTGCTTTTGCGAAGTTCTGATTGTTCAGCATAATAAAATACAGATGAACCTGTTCAAAGCAATTCTCTCACATGACTATCGGATGCTAAAAAGTCATCTGGTTCTTCCTTCATAAAAAATGCCCACAACTGATTTTAACAGTAGCCCAGATAGTCTTGGGTAACCCACTTCTACCAATCACATAGTTGGAGGATTTTCATCAGAGGGATCCTAGGAAATAATTTCTAAGGATTAGGTGCCTGGCTGTGACATCACTGCTTGAACCTGTAATTTATTTAGGTTGTCCTCAGCCCAGCTATGAAGCACATTTTCTTTCAGAAGCTGCTCCAATATTTTTCCTGTGGTTTACTGAAGCTTAACTGCTGTCACCATTAAAAACTGTAATCATTTTTCCCCTGTAAGTGACAGCAATTTTATTTTTATGATCTTCCTAAATCCTATCTCTGAACTTTAAGTAAGTCCAGGATGATGCTCTGCAAAATCGAGAAAGCAAACCATGTTATTCTCATCGATGGTTTTGCATTGGCCTCCTCTACTTATCTGAACTATTTTTAAATCATCTACCCTGTCTTATCCTTACGCCTGTCCTGTGCAAGCCACTACAGCCACCTGTTTATTTTGCCCTTGAAGGTCAATTATTTTTCCTACCAGGCGATGAATCTGTGGTACTAGGGATATTTTGTCTGTGTCCGTGTGTAACTCTACTTGGCTAAGGAAGATCAGTGAAATACAGGTGGGGATTAACTCATCTTGTTTCTGATGCCACCATAAACATCTTCTCCAAGCATCTTCCTGACATTCTGAAAACAGTTTTTGTTATGTATGCTGATGTGCTCATCTGTCAGTTTTCAAATTCTGTTTACGTCACCACATCTTCTGAGCTTCTTGGCACATTCCTTTTCCTTCTTACTTGCCTTAATAAAGCTATGTCTCAATCTCTGCTGAGCCTTGTAGATTTTGCCTGCTTCCAACTCAGCGGAAATGACCCAAAAGGCCCCCTTTTCTATTGCAGTGATGGGCTGCAAACTTGATATATCCCAAATTCCATCAAATTTTGGGGAGATTTTACCTTAAAAACCAAAGGCAGAAACACTAAATCCAAGCAAATACCTTGAACAAACGCTCCTTGGAATGTCTGTTGTGCCAACTCAAACATCACAATTTCAAATCTTGGGGACCAGGATGTTGCAGGGTATCCAATACTGCTGGTACATACAAATGAGAGAAAGCCTCCCTCTAGAAGTTTGGTTCACAGGTGGAGAAGATTATTAAGGAGAATAAGGACGTACAGAACATTTGCAGGTTTATTACAAATAGATCATGTAAACTTAACTTCAAGGCTTTAGTTTTATGTGATGTTGAGACTTAATAATCTGAAATCCATGAGCTGCTGCAAATCTCATCTGTTGGTTAGGTTACAAATCCCTCAAGGACTGAGACAAACAGCCTTCACAGAGCATGGTTATGCTATCAAGAATGTCTTCCAGACATATCTTTTAGATTTACTTTCCTCTTTAGCTTATGACTGGCAAAGTTGCGTCCCTTATTCAGCAGGGACTTTATCCGTTAAAGTGACGTTGTTCATTAGAAGGCTGATGAATCAGCCCCAGAGAGTCACATTTAGGTAAGCACTCACTGAACTCAATAAAAAATGTATGAGGTGAGGACCTCTATTTATACTTTTCATTATTTGAGGAATATACAAATATATATTATTTCTATTCACTCTAAACAAATTTCAGAACACTATATAATAATATATACAGATGCAAATTAAAAAGATGTTTCATCACCTGCNTTCAGCATGATTAAGGAAAAATTTTGGTAGTAAACTAGAAAAATTACCTAACCAGAGAAATGAATAATGCTTAAAATTCCTCAAAGAGTCTTTTAACTCATATTTAAGAGGCAGTTATTGTGAGTAATTATAAGTTAATTAAATATTGATTATTACAAGAGTCTCTCATTTAAAAGGTAAAGCTATAAGATAAACTGTGTTACTTTATAATTTAAATTTATGGTGGTAATAAATGTGCAGTGACACTTTATTGTTACTAAGTAGGATTTGTCTCATTATTCAGCTCGAAATGGTATTAAACATTAAACATGTTAGATATTGTTAAGTATTGGAGAAACTGTTCTAAACATCTACTATAGCTAGAGATAGTAATCATCCTGAATATTCAGAACATTTCTTTCAAGTTTGATGATGCTGGGATGTTTATTGCCAATTGATTAATTACATCATATTATTAATCCTAACCTACTTTAATTTCACAGGCATGACAACTTGATTTATCTTCAATATTTCCACTGGATACTGATGTCAGACGTTTTTGTCCTAACAATCAATCAATAGTAAAATATTATGTAGCAAGTAGAAATATTTACTTTTAAGTGCTGTGAGTTAATTTTTAGAGCCACAGAGTAAACTTCTAAATTTTCCATCATTCCTTCAACTACCAAACAGGAGAAACATTTTTTAAGCTATAGATTAAGCCACTGGATATTTTTACCACTTTTTGTTTTGGTGGAGGGTCTACTATATATTTGCAATGAAAGATGATGAAAAACATCTGCTTTCCTTAAATATCTCTTGAAGCATTGTTCCACATCTTTGTTTGTGCAATATATTTCTGTCAGTTTTCTGCCTATCTGGATCCATTTATCACCAATAAATTCCAGGTGGAGTTTAAGGTAGCAAACTACATTTTTTTTCCACAGGTAAAATGGGGAAATCAAGGCACAGGAAAGCATGTAATTCTGACATGAATAATTTTAGCAGGAAACAGAGAAGAAGAAGTTGGAACTACAGGCTCTGGATGAACTAGGTTCATCTCACTCATAAAAAACCAAAACAGAATAAACAAGAGGCAGACAAAAGTAACTGAACTAAATGCAGTTTCCCTAAGAAAATGATGTAAGGACATAGTTGTATTTGCTTATAAGTCGTGTGACTGAAAGCTGTGTAAGACCACAGTTGTCTGGTTTGCTATGGAAACTGAAGATAATTATTTTTATATCTTACCAGTCATTTCTACTGTCAAGGGGATGAGAAATACAAAGAAATCACTGAAAATGGCATGTAGGGAGGGGCAAATGTTTGCTTTAGGTTCTATAGAGAATGGACTAGAAACTTCTCAACAATAACACTGGGGGCTTTTTAAGTTTCATGAACAGAAATGACCAATATCAGGTTCAGTGTAATATTCCAATACCTGTTTCAGACACATCAGAATCAAAAACGGTCTGAAAAATAATGCATGAAAGGTATGACAGAAAGGATGCTTTTCAGCATCTGGAAAAGGTTCAGGGGTTTGCTTTTGTTGGTTTTATTGGGGTTTTTTGGTCTTGTTTTGGCATGTTTGGGTTTTTTTAGGGGAGGAAAGATGAGATCATCATTTATTTTGGCTAGAATTGATTTGACTTATCAGAGCTGGTAGACAGTAACACTGGCCTGATTTTGAAACTTCATTGTTTCTCATGAAGAACTTGAAGAGTTATCAGTAGGTGAGTAGGCTATGTTACAGGAGAGAGGAAGAAAATACTGTGAAATGCTGCTTCTTCCCATTGCATAAGCAGAAATGTCAAGGAAAAGACCCACAAGCCCCCAGATCAGAATAGGAATGGGATCACCCTTGAATCGTGTTGGAGAAAGAAACCTACTGTGTTGACTGTGCTGTGTCTCTTACTGCAGGTGAACAGGCAGCGTGCCCAGCCTGCTCCTCCAGGCTGTCTCAGAAGGATTAATGGGTTTTTCTCACTTTTGCAAAAGGAATGAGAAACAAAACAAGATTGTAGAGAAGCCTTCTTCATGGCCAACCTCTAGATGTCCCTAAGGACCGCTCATGTCACAGCCCTACATATCTGGCCAGGGCTCTTGTGCACCCTCAGGAGCGTGGGATCATTCATGCAAGCTGATTCAGTCACTCCTGACTGATTGGACCTGCTCCAACCAAACATATCCCAGCTGTTGAAAGCACAGCTGGATTTCCTGTTAACAGTGCTGTTGCTGCTGTTCTTGCTGCTATTGTTGCTGCCATCACTTGTGAAAGCTGGAAGCCTGGTAAACAAGTGTGGCTGTAAGTTGCTCTTACACAATTGCTTTCACATCCTGGGTCTGTCTGGCAGCAGGGCACGGCTGTCCTCTCAGTTGGGTCTAACTGTGGGGGGAAAAAAGCACAGGTTAGAAGAGAGGCGCTGTCCAGTTAAGCCTATGAGCACACAGATGCTGGCAGACATCTGTGTACTATCCTTTTGTGTAGGAACATGTCAGAGGCCATGTCTCTGACCGAGCAAGTATACATAAACACGCTTATATGTATATATATACACATAAAAAACAGATAGGGGGGCTGAGTCCTGAGGGGTGTTATCAGCCACTGGGTTTATCAGGAAGAGATTGTTCCTTTGTACACCACTGAAGTGCCATCCAAGTTTGGACTTTATATGTTGCCATTTTAAATACCCCTTTTCAAAGCATATTAAGCTTTTCCTTTATTAACTTGCTGCAAGCTTCAAAGTACTGTTTTTCACCAGCATAATCTTGAACACTAAGGAGGCACTTGCCCTGGACTAGTAACATCTCCAAGAAAGCAAATATTGGCAAAAACACACACTTGATTGTTTCGTACAATAAAACTGTGTTGAATTTGTGGCCATTCTTGTCACTTATAAATATGAATCACAAATATATGTTGTCCCAGGGCATCACAGGATATAATAAATTTGTTCCTCCTTAAAAAACTAAAAAAAATAAAAGAAGTCAAAAGCTCAATTCAGCTTTCAGATAGAGAGTTTGTTAAAATGAGCAACAGAGCAAAGGTGAATTTTGGAAGGTTTTATAATGTCATCAGAGTTGCCCTGAAAATCTTACTTCAGAAGAGAGGGCAGGGGGCTTTTTTTTTTAGTAATTCATATATATAGCTGCAAGTGGAATTACCTATAAATGTCCAGTGTACATATATAAAATATGACTAATCTTCAAGGCTGTGAGCAACAAAGGCCGGGAAAGTAGTACTGCACAAAGAAAACAAGTAGCACCCACTAATGCAGATAGAATTTTAATAATTGGGGAAGTTAATAGATGCTGTTTGGTGTTATTCCAGGCAGGATTTTTATAGAGTTGTCCCAACTGGAATTCTCTGCTGCTTGCATTACCAGGAGAAAATTGCACAGTTCATTGTTCCCAGCTCTCTCCCATTTTCTACTCTCAGAAATTCAAAGCCTTTGTGTTTGAATTCATAATAGGAGCCCAGAAACAGCATTGCCAAGCAAGACAACCACTTAGTCAACTGGGAATGTGTCAGTTTCAAGACTTCACCAGTTTTTCACCATTGTAAATCAATGTCTTTGATGTTACTAAATCTTGTCTACTCCAAGGATACTAAGATGTGCTAAAGCCTTACTAGGACATGGACTATGAATACCAAAGAGTAACACACGTGATGTATAGTGGACATTTACAGCATTAAAACAATTTTTTCCCTTGCTATTGATGATATTCACTGGCCAGTCCTGTTGTTTACACCGGCAACACTTTGTACTGTCCGGCATGACACTGACCCCAGCTCTCCCTGTGGCTGAGGCTTTAGTGTTCATCCTTCATTTAGTAAGGATGTGAGTAAGCATAGAACACTTCTGTTTCTATTACTCATATATTATGCATCTCTCAGCATATCCATGAAAGTGGTTTTGCTTTTTTGGGAGTTCATACAGCTTTGTTTTTAACATGCACTTTTTTTGTGCAACCCATCATCATATTTTTTCCTCTCCAATTAATTTCCTCTCCAATAAAATTCTGAAAGGAAGGATGAATTCTGAAAGAAAAATGTTCGCGTTAATTATGGACAGAACAAATTAACAGTATTGGTCTTAATTCAGGAAGATGTCTTCAGACAGAATCAATAAAAGATATCAAATTATATACAACTTGGAATGTAGGAACAGTCAGCATGATTTCCAGCTAACTACCTTGCATACTTTGACTTGAACATATCAGAGCCTTGCACTACCTAGGCCAAGCAGGTCAGCTTCTTTAATGACAGAAATCACAGTGTCAAAAGAGAATTGCAAACCACACCTAGGCTGGCTGTGAGACCTTTCTCCTGTTCAAGTTTGTTCATGGAGAGGTGAAGTACTTACACTATTAAGGATTATGTTCTTACAGAAGAAATAAATATTGGTTATTGCAGATGTGATATTGCAATACCAAGACTTTCACTGGGATAAAAAGTGAAGCAGGTGACAAAAATGGTAATTTAGGCAACACCTAAAGTCTAAGGGTGTCAAAGAAGTCCCCTTAAAAAACAGTAGGGATAAATTGCACTTAGATGCAGAAATGCTTTTCCAAACAAAATTTAGGGAGTTTTATTATATACATATATATTTACACCTAAGGGAAAAAGCTGGCCCTTGCACATCCATGTTTGGGAACATGTAAAAAAATCCTGAAAAAATGAAACTATCTCATTTCTGGAAAATGTGTTAATTTTGTGGGACATAAAAATAAATTGTCTATTGCAATTATACTCTCCCTGGTTGCAAAGCATTCAAAATGCAATGGTCCAGGAGACAGCTTAGGATAGAAAATAGGCTTTTAAGAGAATTTTGAAATCAACAAGGATGAAAACAAGACATAAACTCAGCAACCTTCAGTATCAAATTTAGAATATAAGTGTGTGTAATTCTGGGAAATGTTAGCAAAAAATAATTTCAAAAAATAAAAACTATGACCTCTAATAATTCTGTACTGCTGCCATTTTTGCAATTAATTACAGAATATATTCATATTTCAATTTCTGAAGTGCAGAATATTACAAAACTCCTTGGTGCCACTTGGAATCAGATTAAAATGTTGATTACTTAGATTTACATTGCTAGCACAAATTTCTTTGTGTCCAGTAACCAAAAGTCCTTTTTACATCCAACTGGCCAATACTTGAGACAGGCAATGCTTACAATCCTTTGCAGACATGCCAATGTGTGAAATATGTGGGAATTGGCCATTTCATGCCATTCTGTTTAAAGGCATTAGGCTTGGGTGTATCTCCATGCTATTATTAAAACAATAACATGACAAAGTGTAACTTGTATTGTGAGGGTTTTCCCCAGAGAGCTCAAGTTTAGCTAGCTAATCTGTTGATGTAACCCACTCTTCGCTTCTTAGACAGATACTGCATTGCTGTATTTTTAAAATCAGATCCTTTCGATATTTCTCTCTCTCTGCCCCATAGAACTAGTAGCTTCTGATTCCTTGCTGGGGGAAATACCATTCACATGAAAGTATTGTGCTGCATTTTCTTCAATGGAAGCCAAACAAGTCAGAGGAAAAGACAGGGAGCATGATAGAAGAAAGAGCAAACCCTACAGTCAGTTGAAATGCCATATGAAGATATAGAATCTCAAAAAAGCCAGCATGCCTTTTTTGTGACACTGATGTCATGACCAGTGTCTTACAAGGAGCTTGAGAATTCTAGCTAACATAAGCATTAACTTTATGAGCTGTGCATAAGTGAGAACAAAATTGTAGTGACCCCCCTTATAAGCAATGCACCTTTTTTATTGCTTTTAAAGGCATTTCATGCACTTCCTCCATTTTGTCATGTCCTTTCATAAATCAGCTTAAGATCTTGACTTTTTTTTTTTTTTTCTAGATTGATTCATTCATCGCCAAGTTGCTTTGGGACTATGAAACCTTGCATTTGTGAACTTGTGACAGTCTCAGACATCCTGAAACAATCTCTTTCCTCTTTCTATTTACAAATTTGGCAACTATCCTCCATGCCATTTTCCTTTTCTTCCCACCATATTGCAAGAAACAGAAAAGTTACCTCATTTATAATTTCACAAAGTCTGCAGAGTCAGCTAATGCTTCAAACAGTGTTTAATGGCTTGATCAAAGTCACCCAGTGTGCCTGAGGCCATACCAGGAAAGAGCTCCATGATCTTCAGGCTGTCTCCTCCTTCTTCTGTCTGTCTAGTACTAAATTTGAGTACGGGAAATATTATCTCCTCACTCCTTGCCCTATTATTTTTAGGTCTCCTCTAGTGATTTCTTATGGAAACTACTTCAACTTGCTCCTGTTGGCCAGCAGATGCTCTCAAGGATGATTCCCCTTAGGGCTTCAGGAATCAAAAGGATTCTCTCGCTGCTCAGTATGGACAAAAAAACTTTCCCTCCATTTGCTAACTTCAGACTAGTAAGAATAGCAGTTTGGGCTTAACTTGCCCTTATCTCCCTGTATTTTTAGAGACTGATTCATGTAAATAGATGTAGTGCTTATGCTCTCAATTTTTAAGAACAAATAAATATAGAGGTAAACATGTCTCCATTTTGTAATGCAGCTGTTTCAGGGATTTTTGCAGGAGGGAGTCATCCAAAGCTTGCATGCACCAGGCTATATAATTGCCAAAGTGACTGGAGGGTCATAAGTTCAGAGATGGGGCAGAGAGAGAGTGCTCTTTACTGTGACTTGAGTAGGTCTCACAATGAGCAGTGTCCCAGCGATCTGATGACCAGACCACAATGTGCACACAGCCTGCAGGATAAGCTATAGCAGCCTCTCTTTGTTCAAAAGTGGTATCAAAATGAGCTTCACAGGATCCTTTCTCCCTCTGCCCTGTAGAACTAGTAGCTTCTGATTCCTTGCTGGGGGAAACAACATTCCCCCGAATGTATCCTGCTGCACTTTCTCTGATGTAAGATGTAACCAAAAGTATGTACTCTATCACCATCTGTTAAAACCAGGTGGGGCAGTGTTCTTTGTCTCTTCCATGACACATCCCTGATAACTCCCTCCAGGGGCTATCTTCTGTTAATGGGCCATCCAGCCTCCCTGCATGACTTATAAAATCACATCATCCCACTGTGAGATGCTCCGCCCAAGGGGAGGAGCCAAGCATTCCTACCTGGATACAATCTGAGGTTTGGAACACCACAGTCAGCCCTTACCTACTGGATTCCCAGAGGATGAGAGCTACATAACTGCCACTGGACCTTCAGAGGAAGACCAGACCCTTCTACAGGATCACTGCTTCAACAGAACCACATCTAGCACCTCAAGAGAGTTGCAGCCACAACTTAATCAGACTGCTACCACCACCCTTCCCAACAGGGTGTGAGGTTGTATCCTGACTCTGTCAGTGTTTTTGTACTAGTGCATTTATTTTTAATTTTCCTATTAAATTGTAGTTCTGATTTAGAGTCTCTCATTGGTTTGCTTTTGAACTAGTACGTATTTTGGTGCCCAACAAGAAAGTGAACAAAATAGGTAGTGTGACAGAAGAATGAACAAACCCTACAATCAGTTGAAATGTTATATGCAGATATAGAACCTTAACAACCCCAGCATCATGGCTGTGGATGTGCACTCAGGTCCTGTGCTTCCTTCAGTAATGCTGCTGAACATCACCAAAGGTAAGCCTTCATCCTGGCAAAGAGGAAGTCTGGGAATGAAGGAGGAGTGTCCAGACCACAGCTGCATGTGCTTGGCTCTTTTTTTTGTGGTGTGCTTCATTGCCCAAGATCAAAATGCCTCTCAAGATACCTCCCAAGAGCCAGTTTTGCCTGATGCCTTTCTTCAGCCAAGGACCACAACCACAATATCTGGGTTATTTTATAAAGCATGAAATGCTCAGACACTTACATTGATTGTTTTAGAAACACATATGAAAAAGATATGGAAACTGAAAGGAGTCAGATGTGCTCATTGGAGGGCAGAATTTGCCCCTATGTGGTGTTTCGGCACCCTAAGAGGAATGTTTGTTGCATTGCATTAGGAAGTGAAGATGGTTGGACAGTGCTCTGAGAGGCTTACCTTAAAATCTCCTTGCTTTTGTGGGTTTATATCCAGCCATAATGTTATTTGAACACATTTAATTAAATACTGTAGCTGTTTGAAGTCTCTGACATTATTATTATTTTCATATCACTGCAGCCTCATACTACTGCTTGCTAGCTGTTATAGCAGCTTCCAAGATCAGAGCAATTCATTCTGGACTCAAAGTTAATCTCACGGAAAATCCAATCAGTAAATTGATTAGGTATTAAATTACATTCTTTGTTAATGTTCTCTATTCCTTCCCTTACACTTCAGAAAAACCCATTACTTTTTTTTGTCCCCTCTTTTTCTCCCTTCTGTCTCACCCATTTCAATTAATATTACTCTACCATCAAATATACTGCTATGGTAGAGACTACCTACGGATTGTAAGTTACTGCTTTCTTGTTACAAAAAAAAAGGTCATTGGTTTGGAAAAGTTGGAAATTAAAAACATGTAAAATTGTGTCTAGTCCCAGGATGACCTAGAAATGTTCTTTTGACAATTTTTCAGTGATGATTATCTAAAATGTACTTCACATGATAACTTATGTAGAAAATTTTGTAAGTAGCAGTACACCACTCTGACTTTCTAAACGTTTTGTTGTTCGGGTTTTTTTACCAGAAGTACCTAGCAGTTAACTTTGGATAATAAGTTATTTTTATGAGGGTGTTTGGTTTTTTTTTTTTATTTGAAAACTTCTTTTGAAAAAAAAACCCCAATTCCATTAACTGCACTAAGTTCTGCAATCAGTGTGAGCTGCAATCCTGTCAGGACCAAATGTGGTATGTTGAACAGAAATTCTGGAAGTCATATTAAAGAGACTGAGCTAACATCAGGTTATTGCTGCCTGCATTTGCCAGACAGCCTACAGAAATATGCCTGTGATCATGGTGAGTCAGGAGATTAGCTGTGATTCCTGTGATTGCTAATAGCTCCTACATACTGTGTTCATCAACAGGAAGTCTGCCACTGCATACAATATGGTCAGGATTTCATCCTTCTAATTTTGTTAGCCTTCCTTACAAACTGAAGGTAGATTGCTTGCATCACGTATACAGTTTGTCTTGTATTTCAGTTTTCAAGCTCTTTGGGCCGAGTTTCACAGTAAGAATATTTTAGCAAAGCACTGACCCCTATTTGGCCCAATGCACTGAGAGTTGTAAACCAGTCTTAAATGAGCACATTTTAGTAAGAGCTATTACTGCTTCTGACAATTCCCACAACTGTTTTGAAAGATAATGCTTTGCTTTTGGTTTTTACTTCTTTACTGTTCCTTAATGAGCTTTTACAAATTTTACTCAAAGTATCTTTAAATCTCAGTGCAAAATTTTACCGCTATTTCTAAGTGCATTTTGAGGCAATATCTGAACTCCAGCCTGTAGCACTAGACTAACAATTAGTCCATCCTTATCAAAACTGCATCTCACTTCAGCTGCTTAGCAGAATTCAGTGTTCCTGTTTTTTAATTTAGTAACTCTTAATTCTGCCTCTCCTTCCCTGAGTATGCTGTAGACTCCTAGCAGTTCTTGTCTCAATGACCACGCCATTTCACACTGCTTGCTGACATCTTGAAATCAGAGTGGTTTGAAACTCAGCTTCTCAGTATGCTTTCTTCAGAACACTCTCTTCTCTATTTTGGTGTCAGCAGCTTCACTATCTGCTGTTCCTTTCTGTGTCTGTCCTCTTTTCCCCTCCTAAGTCATAGCAATGGTCTCCTGCTGCAGCTCTCCCCTCATCAGGCAGAAGGGTGCCTGTCTCTCTACAGGAAGTGTTTGCCTGGTTTGGCCTGACAGCTTCTGCTGTGTTCTTCACACATATTTTCCTTCCGGCAGATTCAGGTCCCTCAGTTAAAATCATCCTGTTTTATTTATCAGAATAAGAAGTTCTTCTCTGTTCTCATTTAGAGATGACTTCTGCAGAATTCAAATTTTTGGCCATGCTCCTGGGAATTTAGATGTTTAACACTTCTGCCATTTTTTCCTCTCTTTTTCATCACAGACATCCAAATCATCCCCTTGTACAGCTCTCCTGTTGTCTTTTCCCTCTGCTTTTAATTCCTTGAACTGTGTCCCCAAACCAATTTACCAAGGCCCCACGTTCATCTCAGTCAAATTCATCCTGAAAAGTCTCATCCTGTAGTCTGCCCTGAAGACTACAAAAAACCTAACAGTTAAATCAAGCTTTACCATTTTGTTTTTGCCTTGTCAGAGAATATTATGTGTCACTGTGTTCCATCTCTATTCTTTATTCCTTTTTCTGCATCTGTGTTCCAGACTTCAAGCTTATTGAAGGTAAAATCTCTATGCTTTTTTCTGAGGCATTTAACTAATCTGTGGGTAGGGTGCAAATATAAAACAATAATTATTGTTCCAAAGATGAATTTATTAATACACAAAGAGGCATTAAATTACTTCTGCCCTTGCTTACTGAAGAGATAGCTGCCTAGGTGGTTCTCAGGAAACTACGGGAGCAAGACTGGCACTTTAGAAATTAAACATACATGCGAATAAGAGCTCTCATTGAAACGACAGGAGTAAGTCCCTGTTGCAATGTTATTTACTGCTCTGAATGTCTGCTGGATCAGGACATTCAGTTGCAATGTGATAAGCCAAATCTTCCTTGCCAGAGCCCCTTCCTGAACACCTGACACAGCACAAACCCCATTTACTGTCAGTCATTAAGCAGAGCTGTCAAAACTGAGGGGAGGGATAAAAAAAAAAAAAAAAATCAATCTAGCAGCAGTCACTGGATTCTAACAATAATCTCCTACATGTCACTGATTACTTTCTCAGAGGTGCAAGAGATTACTGATTACTTTTAAATTACTAAAGCATGGATCTGTGAACATAGAGCCATACTTCTTCACAGAGATGTGGTTCAGTGAGTTCCCACATTTAAAACTGAAAAGAAAACGAATCCAGTATCTAATTCATTCCTACAAAGAGAGCAAATTGTCAATTCAGGCCTTACTTATTTATTTGATGCTTTTTTTTATCTGATAGCAAAAATTGTTGCTGTGGCTCTGGCTAGACATTAACAGGGACAAAAGTAAAAAGTAAGTAGCGTAATGATTAGGCACAACCTAGATGCTGTGATTACATTATGGCCCATTGTTTGTTTCTTTGATCTTCTTTGATTGGATAAAATTTTAATCTGAAAATATAATGAATAATTATTTCATAGAGTATAACTTAATAATATAAAATATATATCTTAAAACAATAGCTCACCTTATCACCCCAGAAAAAGCATGAGATTTCACCAGCACTCATACAATCCTCCTGGATTTAGCTCAAATACTGGTATTAATGTTATACTAGACTCAATGCATAATTCTAAGTGTCTAATTTATTGGGCCAAATCATTTGCATCAGTTCCTGTGACTTTCATACTCTGAGATAAAACTTTGTTTTCAGACTATGCTGAGTTACTAAAAATGGTATTTCCAGACTCAAGAAGGGAACAAGAAGTGTTATTTTGTTATGTTGTGCTATCCACAAAAAACCTACCATATATTGTTTGCAACACCCAATATGAAGTAAGTTTTTTTAGAGTTCAGACCTTAGAATCTTCTGATGTTGATGCCTGTGGCAAAGTCAGAGATTTCTCAAATAATATGTCTCATAGTTGTGCACATTACTGTATCTGGGCAATTCTCAGCTGGGTATTGCAGAGGAAAGCTGAAAAGAGGTAGACAAAGGACATCTCTGCAGAATGTGGCATTTATTTGCAATTCCAGAAAACATTCCTTGCACAAAATCATCCTTTTTATTCCACCACATGCTTGTAGCACAAATCCCAACATAATAATAAGTTAGCACATAGCAAAGCCTCCTAGTAGTTTCAGATCCAAATCTCTACTTTCCCTGCCATTCTGGGATAGATTTTAGGATACCACAGCCAAAACAGATTTATAGTTCTGTTGCTGTTTCTCAGGTTCAGGCATTTATCTGAACCTTTCCTCCTCTATCTGTCCTGACTATTTGCAAAGGTTTTCAAACTCTATTGAATAAGTTTTGGCTCTTTCCTGACATGCTTTCATAGTCAGATCTGTGTACCAAGTGGATTGATAACACTGTGAGAAAGGAATTTTAAATCCAACACAGCCTCTATTTTTTTTCTTACTGCAGTGGGAAGTTTATTCTGCTCACTAACCTCCAGACTAAATGGGACCTTTGAGATAAATTTTACATTAGTTTATCTCTCAAATTGAATATTACATGATTCTGTAGTTAATGTCATGGGATTAGCTGTTAGCCATGCATCTGCCAAGATATTTCCACCATCATGGTGTCAAAACTCAAAATTAGTGATTAATAAAGTGAAGTAAGGGAAAGAGGAGCAGCAAGTTATTTGAAATGATGGGCATGATATATGAATATGATTAGCTTTTTCTTAAAGAATATTTATATGGTTATACGAATGCAAAAAGGCAATGCAGTATTTTAGACTTTCTCTAGTCACTGGAACACTCGGAAGCAGATGGACTGTGTGACTGATGATTCAATAATTGCACTCATTAAAAATGTTCACGCTTTTAATCTTTCCCCCCTCACATTCTGTGAAGAGCTGAGGAATGAAATGGTTTTGTCATTGTCAGCAGATAGATAATTGAGTTTGCTTTGATTTCCTGGGGTGCCCCTTCCCCATCCCCATGCTGTTGGATTGACATCTCCAGAAGCGTAACAGAACATATGAATCAGATCCAACTGTCTTAAAGGAGAAAAACATGATGGAAATACTCCTTTCTCCCTCTCAGTATTCACTTGTGTGCACTCAGCCAGCAACCTACCTTGGTAGAAGACAGTATTTGCTTTTTTGCCAGATTACCTCCCCCCATGATACAGTTTCCTACCTGTGGTGCTCAAGGAAAAGAAAGATAATTCTGACTTGAACTTATGCACAGAACACCTCTTCTGTTTCTTATTGTGAACTAGAGTAAGGATGATAGAGGGGAGAGGATGTCCAGCTGTGCAAGTGCCTGATGCCTGGTGTTACAACAACACGAAATCAACATAATCTCACAAAACACCAAGGAAAAATGGCAGGGGGAAGAGAAGTGAAAGAAAGAGCTATCGTGCTTTTCTCTGAAAACAAGGATAAAAATAACTTCCAGCTCTGCTGAAGAGGTGCTTCTTTTTTTTTTCTGCCAGTAGGATTTAAGTTTAGCATTTGCATTTAAATTTGAATTGTGTAACAGCAAAAGCATTCTCCAAATGAGGCATTGTATCCACTCATTCTACCTACCCTATTGTCTGGGCACCCATTTTCCAGATGTTGCTCTGGAAACAAATATAGTAGAAGTTGTGTAATCCATGGCTTTCTGACAGTCGCCAGCTGCTCCAGGAGACTCTCACATTATCCGTCATTTGTATTTTGCAAACCTCTGACTGAAATCAGGGCATCACAGAGTTCAGCCTTGCTCAAACATGACATGACAGAGCCCTCTGCAACTCTGATTAAGGTCTCTGAGGCAGACTTTCATTGCTCCGATGCTTAGATTTCACTATTCTGTACCTGTGAGCAAAAGAAAAATATTTTTTTGCATGGATGTTCTCTTTTTTTGACTTCTTGGGTATGCTCCCTAGGCTCAGCTGCTCTGTAAAACAATTATGAACTGCTGTTAGAGCACTTGCACATCCCGGGCAGACTGCATAAGCACTTAGACACTTCTACAGTCCTCCCTCTGTGTACACTCTCAGATGCCTGCCATCTGAAGAATGCAACGCAAAGATTTTGGCACAAAATACACAGATCTGAAGTAAGGTGTTAGGTTCTCATATCATCCTTTTCCTCAAATTCACTGCACCCTGTTGTTCCTTCTGTCTGCTGAGTACAAGGATTTTTAGACAAACTTGTGATGTGCAGGTTCTTCTTCACATATTGTTTCAACAATTGAAAAGGATGTCTCTGTCAGAAAAGCAGGACATTTTCACAAATTGCCTTTGCTAACTACCTGGACAGTTCTCCTTGTCCCCATTCTTGGCAGAAGGCTGCGTCTTCAGACCAATTCCTTCCTCTGCACCCAAAACACCATTGCTCCTTTTTCTCCCTGTGTACGTGTAGATAAAAATAGTCCAAGTTCTAACACTCCCTAGCCAACAATCTGTTCACAGTCAAAACTGCGAATGTCACTTCACCTTCTTGTCCAAGATGCACTACAGAGTGAGGGCTTTATGTATGACACAGGGTATGTGTATTTTACAAACACAAACTGTAAAGTATGAAGTGCACATACATCTTCTAAGTCATCACACCATGGCCAATTTAGATGGGTTTGTCACTTGGGCAGCAAAAACAAACAGCAGGATAAGAGTAGACACTCTCATAGGGAAGTGACATGATTTGCACACAATTCAGTAGCACTGGACCTTAACTAAACTGTTTAAATTAATATGTACAAGAGGTTTTTAAGTCTTATACTCAATAATGTGACCATAGATGCTTGGGAAAATGGATACCTCAAGGGTCTTCAAGGAACAAACTGCCCATAGGATGGGGAAGTTTCTAAGTGGATGCCACATACAGATTTGAGTAGATTACTCTCAGCACGCTAGTAGTGGACTGAGGAAATTACCAAAAACTGTCTTGAAGTACAAAATTCCACATAACTAGCTACATTCTGATACTGTCTGTGAATGACTATCAGTTAGAATGCACAGATCTGTTCGAAAGGACAGGTCCATTTGGAAATAAGGTTCAGTGGCAATCACACACCATGCTGCCCAAACAAAAGCTTCCCAGGAAAACAGCCACAAGATGCAGCTTCAGTCATTTTTTTCTAGACCTAAGCATTATGGCTACACATTTCTTTTTCTCATCGATGACGGATGGACTCAAGTTCATGCACTCTAACACTGTCCTCAAACACTGGAAAACTTTGGATACGGAGCCAGAGCCAGGGAAATTCAGAGTTGTCTCTTATTCCAATTAGGTTATTTATAGACACATTTCAATCAAAACATTTCTCTGTCAAAAAAGGACATTACCTTTTAGGAGCCAAACACAACACATGGAAGGTCGGTATTTTGTTTTGAATGCAGGTCTGAGACCGCAATCTAACCCAAATACATTCTACATGTGCACTGAGAGGCTCAGTCCTGCAGCATGGGTCCAGGAACACATCTCCCTGCCGTGTGTCTAACATGTGTCTTGCAGGAGCATTTTGTAGCCGAGGATAAAGTAGATATCCTAAAAGTAAGCTGGTAAGTATCCATACGCCTGTGATTGCTAACCTAACAGCCTCCCACATTAGAGAATCTCAGTGCTCGGTTCCTGGTCAATAAATTAGGCACGTTTGCATCCACTTCTTGGCCCATCCCGCAGACAAACTCTGTACCCCTCAAAATCTTCAAGTTCTGAAATTTCATGTTTTCCTCCTTTTCCTATGTCCCGTATCTCCCCTCCTTTTCTGAGCCAGTCACAAGGTGATGCCCTGGTCACGGCAAGCTGTGAAACACATCACTGGAAATACAATATCTGCAGGGATATGGGAGGAAGTAGAGGATGGGTAAAATAGACATTGGCTTGTTTTCACTTCAAGAGAAAATGCTGAGACATTGCACAAGACAAAAAATAAACATTGATGTGGTCATCAAGTATCAAGTACTTAAAGGCACTGTTCCTTTATGAATTCAAGCACTGGAACCACTTTTTTCTTAAACTGCTGGTGAGTTATTTTTTGTAATTGGTATCTATTTATCATTAAAATTATTTTTGTGCATCATAGGCCCACGTGAAAAAAGATGATTACATTTTACAGCAAGATGTGACTGTTCTGTTGCATAAATTGGATAGAGGTAGGAAAAAAGAACAACCAAAATGAGAAACACTGTTGCAACAGGAAAACACAAAGAAAAATACAAAAGCAGTTCTACTAACAGCTAGCTCTAAATATGGTATATGACAGACCAATGCATATTCCGTATTGCAATGCCCCTAGACAGTGTGAGTAATGTGGATAGCTTTCACAGAGGTCTGAGATGTCAATTTCAACACTTCATTTGTAACATGGAAATCAAAGGATGTTTATCCTCACAGAAACTGAAATTACGTTTTCGGAAGCAACTGAGGAGGGCATATCCCTCAAAGCTCCACAATACAGCTTATCTGCTCAGCCTCCAAGGGCAACCAGTCAAGCAAGCATTGTTTTGCCTGGGTGACCTTTGGGGCGATTCAGCTCCAGGAATCCACAAAAAATCAGAAAAAGTGTTTAGGGCAGCCTTTGGAGGAGGGTACTTGATGCATTTGAGAGTCCTAAGAAATTTTACGGAAACATTCGTTGTTTAGGATTCATTCTCCCCATGATAAATAACGACAGTCTTCTTATATCATTTCCTTTCAATGCTGATGCAGGACTTCATCATTCTCCCTTTTTTCTCCAGCAGTATTATGCAACTGTAATATAACCCTGCTTTAGGATAGCCTGCCTCTTAAAAATATCCCTAAACCCAATATAATTTCTCTAACTTTTGCATCCGGTGATATCAGAGTATTGTCTTCAGGGCTTGTCATTATTTTAGATAGATAAAGAAAAAAATGGCTTGCCTGTGTGGAAAATTTCTGTTGTAACTGATAGCAAATACGGAAAGTCTAATTTGCATATAGATGTCGAAGCTTGCAACAATATACTCCCCTGAGAGAGCTCTTGTTGTTTAACTGTGTACACAGTCTGGCACTATGCTGCCCAGCACCTAATAAAAGCTAAATTAAAACTTTTTTTAAACTCTGAGGCTGAGAATATCTTTAAACTACCAGTTTACATTTGCAGAGAAAGGGCAGAACCATACCAAGCTAAGCCTCATTTAAGTGGAAAAGCAGAGGGTATGGCGGCAAGGGCAAGTGGGAGAAATAACTTTATTTGAGAGTAAACATCAGTCAGATGTACTAATGCTTTAATTCATCAGCCTAGATGAGCTTTATTACAACGCTGGGATCAAGCAATACCAAGGAGATAAAAAGCAGTGCTGTGTAAAGGAGAGAGAGATGAGCTGAAGATTATTAACAGGCCTGAGAGAAAAACAGAGACAGAATGGCTGAATAGTGAGGAAACGATAAAATGGAAGGTGGAAAGAGCAGGAGTACAAGTGCAAGATTAAAGTAAAATCTAATTTTTTTTCTTTTTGTTATCCTGTTTTATTTGAGTTTTCAGTGTTTATCACAGACTGTGCAGTGAAGGAATAATGTGATATTGTGCCAAGAGAAAACTAAAGGCTGTCAGGGAAAGAAAAGCAACAATAAGTCTGGTTTCATAATATCATTAAAATAAACTATCATAATATTTTTAATGAAAGTGTATATGATAAATATAAAGGAAAAGTAACATACTCTCAGAACTAAAATTTACACAAATTCTAAGTCAGACTAAAGAAAATCCATGATTCATCACAGGATCAAAGAATGGCCTGCATTGGAAAGGACCTTAAAGATAACCTAGTCCAATGTTCCTACCAGGGACAGGGACACCTTCCATTAATCCAAGTTGCCCAGAGGCCCATTCAACCTGACATTGGACACTTCCAGTGATGGGACGTCCACAGCTTCTCGGGACAACCTCTTCCAGTGTCTCATCACACTATGAATAAAGAATTTCTTGCTGACATCTAATCTAAACCTCTAAGCTTTTAGTTTAAAACTGTTCCTCCTTGTCGTATCACTATCAATCCTTGTAAAAGACTCACACTCCCTCTTTCTTCTAAGCCACCTTTAGGTACCAGAAGGCTACTTAAAGTCTCCCCCAAAGCCTTCTCTTCCTCAGGTTGAACAACCCCAGCCCTCCAGCCTGTGTTCATAGGAGAGGTGGTCCAGCCCTCTGATCAAATTCATGGCCCTCTTCTGGACCGGCCCCAAGAGGTCCACATCTTTCTTGTGCTTAGGACCCCAGAGCTAGATGCAGCACTCCAGGTGGGGACTCAAAGGTCAGAGTAGATCACCAGAATCATCTCTCTTGACCTGCTGGTCACACATCTTTTGGTGCAATCCAGGATGCAGTTTTCATTCTGGGCTATGAGTGCACACTGTTGGCTCATGTGGTGGTTGTAAAAACTCGGTGGGGAACTTAAAACTGCTCAAACCACCCCCGTTCGATACTGGAGGAGAAACCCAAAAAATCTCAGAGCAATTTTACATTAGAGTGACAATTTACTACAGAAAATAGCAATAAACACAGCAACAAAAAGAAAATTTTGCAAAAGAGAGAAATGGTTTAATCAACAAAGGCAAGATATCACCTGGTCCCCCCATAGCAAAACCAGGATGGCAGAGGGCCCTGGTGCTGGACCACATGGGCTGAGAGAGAACCAAGAGAAACAACGTGAGAAATGAGTTCACAGGGTTTAATGCCCTCCCCAGATCTGGCAAACCACGGGGAACAGGGGCAAAGCAAAAACCTGGAAATCTATTTCATTTGAGTCAGGAACTGTGCTTCTGGTATGCTGGCTCGCCATGGTGGGGGATGCTGGCGTCATCGGTGGTGTGGGCACTGCAACATCTCTCCAAAGTAGGGATCCCAGCCCTGCCCCCCACCCTGTCTCCAGCCCTGACCAAAAGAGAGTCACACTCTTCTTCTGCTTCCAGCCCCTTTGCCTTTCCTGACAGAACCACACCACCCTCCTGCCCCATGCAGTGATGTGGATGGTATTCAATGTTCAATAATAAAACTCCACTGTCTTGCTTTGTAACAGCTCAGGTCCAGCTTTTCATCCAGAAGAACTCCTCTTCAGTCCTTTTCTGCAGGACCGCTCTCAATGAGGTCTTCTCCCAGTCTGTAGCCATGTCTGGGATTGCTCCAACACGGGTGCAGCATCTTGCTCTTGGACTTGTTGAACTTCCTGAAGTTCTCATGGATCCCCTTCTTGAGTTGTCCAGGTCCTTGTGGATCGCTTTGCTTCCTTGATATGAAAACATTTTGAATTCTATGAGGGTCAGAAGCAGAACAGAAAAAGGGCATAATGGGCCACACTGTCTGATAGCTCTAGATCCAGATTCTATCAGCAGGATACAATAGTTCCCACTGACACTGTAGCAAATTACACACATTTCAAAGAATTCTTCTACCTTGAATTTTAATTCAGTTCTCCCAATGCCTATTAAAATGAGTAATGTCCTGTGAACTTGTACCTGAACAGCACTGTAGCATCCAGTGGGACTTTGAATATGGAGAGACATGATACAGAGCCTGAAGGACAGAAAGAGGACATGCTGAGGGATGCTTCTACAGCCTTGTCCTACCAGGGAATGAGGAATGGAGACTTTCCTAAACGTGTGATTTTCCTTTACCTCATGAATTAACAATCCAGTTATTATAAGCATGTAACCCCATCCTGTCATCACTTTCAGAGGATAATCTTCCTCTAGTCATGTCTTACATGCTGTGTCTCCTTACTACCCAGTGATAGGGACCGTCTGGATGAAACTAATGTTCATCACTTATCACTTGATTTAATTTGTATTCATATAAGTGTTGCAATTGGAATTGCATTTTTATAACTACGTGAAATTGAAATTGTCTTCCTTCTATTCCTTTCACTTATCTATTCTCATATTTAAAAAGAAGTATTTGCCCCTTAGTCTTTTTCACTCAGATTTCCAGCTCTGGTAGCATGATGTTGTCTATCGTGCTTTTGCTTATCTCCAGAGAGTCTAAATTATTTCCAAAATTAGTGTTTCCTGTCTAGTGTCTATAAGGTTCTCGTAATCATTTCATCAAGCATGTGCAAGAATGGTAAAATTAGCCTTTATAATAACATATTCTAAAGGAACAAGATCTACCTACAGCTTATGCCTAGAGACCTTTTGACAGAAGGGCTATGATGCTGTCCAGATTTTGCAAGTCATAGGAGCCGTAGGGAGGGGAATAAAGCTTCTATGAGGGAGTGAGGGCCAGATCCACCTCAATGAATCTGTGTACATGTGTGTGCCTTTCTTTGGTATAAACCTTGGGTACAATTTTGACTCAGATCTCTGGATCACTCACAATGTTCCTGTTCACATCACCAAGCTGTTGTAAAGCACTTGAACTGGGTTTCTTTCAGGCATGGCTAAAACAGAAGTGGTGGGTCAGGAGCACACCCAGTCTGTTCAATTTGCTGGTGGACAATGGAAACACTGGACCAGGCAGCAGAGAGCCTCAAATAAATTCTCCTGATATACTTATTGCATGGGCATTGAATCCTCTTCAGCGGCTGTTCTGTGCTTTAGATCTACTCCTACAGGGCTGCACTATGCACAAATACAGCCATCACATGTACCCATTGAAACAAAGCCGAGCTCTGAACATGATAGCTGCCAAAAACATTGATGGTCCTTGCAGGAAGATCCAAAGTCATTATCTCCCTGGCCTTTTGACAAATATCAGACACAAAATAATGAATCGTTTATTTACTCCTCTAAAACAGTTTTATTTTTACTTTATTTAATCATGTAAAAACTAAATCTGTTTTTCCCTCCAGTGCATTAAGTATGCGGTCTCTTATAGATTGCATAATGTGCTAATTTGGGATCATATTAGTCAAAGAAGTCTGTATGTTATTCTATTTGTAGAATGTGCTGACCTTGAGGAAATTTATTTTAACCCTGGTGAATTTGTTGGTTTGAGGATAATTCATGGGCATCAGAAGGTTCACGATAAAAATGTTGCTTTGACCTTCAAAGTGCTCATCACTAACATGTCATTATGCAAGTTGGAATTTTTCAATCCCTTCAAAATGCATCACCTAAGAACATCCTTTTTGCTTGTCACTCTATATTATTCCTATCTGAATGTCTTTATTATCTCCTCATTTTCCATAGCATCATATGCAAATGTCTCATTTGTACCTTCAACACCCTTGACAACTATAATCTTTCTGTTTAATCAATTTTTTTTGCTTTTCCCTTCAGGTCCATGGTGGTAAACCCCTGAGTGACTGAGTATTCAATGGGACCACAACTCTGTGCTTCAGTACATAATAGCCTCCTTTTCTCTTTTCTGGTATTGGTTTCTGTGGCAAATGATAACAGATCTCATTCTGCTTTCAGTCCTTGCAAATATACATCATAGTTGCATGGTCTGCAAGGAATCAGCTGCTAATCTCACTAGGTGAGCTCAGTCTGACAGAGATTAAATTTATTTATTTAAGAAAAATAAACTGATTCAGACTGTATCAAAACTATACAGAACTATTCCAGTTTGCTCTTGCCACACTTTCTCCTTCATGCCTGCTGTTCACAGTGATCATTTATGCTCTCTTTGTTTCATATTAAATTGCATGCTCTTTGGGATTAAGATTTTGTTTATAATAGTGCTCATCAAACAGTACAGAGAGCATCTCCACGCAGGGCTGTCAATTCAACAGTGAACCATGTATTGACACTGTATGAACTCCAGTTCTTGGTTTGTCCAAATAAGTTAATCACACCAGATTGTTGACACATCATTTCCTGAATACAGCATGTAAGCATTTATCTCTGACTGTAATGCTCCAAAAAGTCACAGAACATTGTATTTGTTTACATCCATGCTCTTCCATCCTGGAATAAAGTGACATGTTGTTAGGAAGCCCAGCCTCTGACAAATGGCCCTGGTACAAAAAGTGGGCAGTTAATGATGCTAGAATGGCAGAAGTTTGATTATTTAATAAAGAATGATGATGATGTCTGAGAAGAAAAAATTGCATATAGGCACATATTTTCCCTGCCAACAGTCCAGAAAACCTTTGTTATTGCCCTTATACAGAAAATTGAAAATTTTCAGAATGGATGAAGGGCATCCTCAAACAGCACCTATTTTGTCCACCTCTTTGTATAGGTTTCTAAAATTCCCCCTTCTCCTTCTAGTAATAATAATTTTTTAAAAGCCTATCAAGAAACTGGAATTGGAAAAAAAGTTACTGGTTGGTAGAAGAAACAGTCAAAATTTGCCCTGCCCTTTGGTGTTATATTGGTTTATTGAAAGAATTGGTGGGCTGATGAATTTCATCTAAAAAGAAAAGTCAGTTTTATCCATTTGCATGTTTGGATTTTGCTGGATTACATATGTGTATTAAGGCAAGAATGTAATTTTTTTAGTCAAACAAGTTTGCTCTAGGTTAAAATACTGCTCTTCTGAAGTGTTATAAAGTTTATCAATGTGATTTTTATAAAAGGAATTCTAAGCATTTACACATTTGTCCTTGCATTTTTTTCTGTTGCAATTCTTCATGCTTTAGGTTCTCTGTGTGAGTTCTCAAACACAACCTGGTGTCCGCCATTCAAAAAAACATAAAAAAAAGAAAACAAGCTACAGAACCATAGTAATTTCTCTTAGAATTAAGAAGAGCACCTTCATTTGGATTTAGTTGCACAACTCTTAGATAAATTTATATGAATTCATTCATTTAAATGAAATGAATTGGAATAATGTGTGAACACCTGCATTTGGGAAAACTACATAAAAATTCTTTTATATTAAAAGAATAATTGTAAATGGACAGCATATGAACCTCTTTTTATGTGCTGATACTGTTGCATTTAGCCCTTTTGCAATCAATGTTTTGAAAGAAAACTAACACCTTCTTCAAACTATTTTAGGAATAGGGGGGAAAGGCAAAGTAAAAAAAGCTTTTGACTGGGTCAAGAGAATGATTGCTGTCATTTCTCCTAAAAAGAGCAGCCTATGTCTAGGAAAATCCACTAAAGTCTGAATCAGATCACACAGATCTTCAGTAAAGCCAGCACAACACAGTAGCATAGATGGAGGTTTTTTGAAGACAAGTCAGGATGCCATTGGCCTTCTTGGCCACCTGGGCATGCACTAGCTCACGTTCAGCTGCTGTTGACCAGGACCCCCAGGTCCTTTTCCTCCAGACAGTTTTCCAACCACTTTTCTCCCAGCCTGTAGTGCTACCTGAAGTTGTGGCTGAAGCGCAGGACCTGGCACTTGACCTCATTGAACCGCGTGGATGGTCTTGTTCCATTGATCCAGCCTGTCCAGATATCTCTGCAGATATCTGCAGCAGATCAATGCTCCCACCCTACCTGGTGTTGTCCGTGAATTTACTGAGGGTATATTTGATTCCGTCATCCAGATCATTGGATAAGCATATTGAACAGAACTGGGCCCAACACAGATCCCTGGGGGACACTGCTAGTGACCAGCCACCTACTGGATGTGGCACCATTCACCACCAGTCTCTGGGCCCAGCTGTCCAGACAATTCTTAACCCAGTGAAGGGTGCACCTGTCCAAGCTGTGGGCTGCCAGCTTTTCCTGGAGTATGCTGTCAGAGATGGTGTCAAAGGCTTTGCTGAAGTCCTGGTAGACAACATCCACTGCCTTCTCCACATCCCCCAGGCAGGTCACCTGGTCATAAGAGGAGATCAGGTTGGTCAGGCAGGACCTGCCGCTCCTAAACCCGCGGTGGCTGGGCCTGATGCCTTGGCCATCCGATATGTGCTGTCTGATCTCGCTCAAGCTGATTGCTTCCATAACCTTGCCAGGCACCAAGGTCAGGCTGACA
>VWZW01004710.1:54788-68042 GCA_013397115.1 Edolisoma coerulescens | reverse complement strand
AAAAAAAAAAAAGAAAAACCAAGTATACTTATCCAGCAGACATAAATTTTAGGGAAATAAACAAAAATTCTAAGAGGAGAATTTATTTTTTTAAAAAAATCCCAAATGCCAAACAGCAAATCTGAAAATAAGCAAAAAATACAAAAATTCTGTAGCACTCCTCCACCCTGCTCCTTGCTATCTATTGGCTGTTTTCTGTGTATAACATCGGCAATATAAGATAAAAAGGATAAAGTTCTGGGGGTATCAATTTTAGCAATATTAGCAATAACTGTCATTAAAAAAATCAATAAACAGAAAATAAAAATAAATAAAAATACTCTTGTCATAATTGGATATAGTCCCTAGGCAGACATTCTTTAAGTGAAAAAAAAGCCATCAGCTACAGAGAGGCTTTGGCTCCACAGCTGAGATTTCCATGCAAGCTCATCACATTCCAGACACTTTTCCCTAAGCATATTTCAATTCCTTGATTCTTCTTCCACTTCATAAATATTGTCATTTATATTTCAGTGGGATAAATCCGAGAGTAGGCATGTGCTAACAGAGTTTGCTGGCGGCATAAACTGACTAGGCATTTAAATAAAGCTTTAATAGCAAAATATCTTATGGAAAAAATTGAATGCTCCTGAGAACTCAAGTAACAGGGGCAGAACAAAATGCAATGGTACAATGAAAACGGTGCATTTAGTTCTTTTTTAGTGCTTTTGCTCTAAAGGAAAAAGGTAGATTCACTGGCTGGAACCACACAACAGAGTGATCAGACATCTGATCTTAGAGCAATCAATGTAGATTAAGTAAATATATAACGGATGGGGGTTTTCCATTACAAACAGCAAGCTATTAATTAAATCATGCTTGCCATTACAAAGGCCCACTGCCATTATCGTGTAGGATATTGTTTTGTTCAACCCCATTTGAGAAAAACATATTTACACTTCAAAAGATGTCAACAACAGAAATTAGAAATACTCAGAGAATGGATTTGCTCTGTTTTGGCTGGAAACCGAAGAGAATTGGCTGTTTAGAGCAACAAAAATAAAGACTGAAAGAGGATACAAAACTCTCTTAGGAGAGAGGTAGGGAGCTACAAGCACATGGAAGGAGAAGCTCTACTTAGTACAAAGGATAAGTGACTGTGTGTAAGGACTTAAAGAATGCAGTTGCCAGTCCCAAAACACTGTCCCAAAGAAGGAAGTTCTTGTAAGATAAGCCACCACAACAGGAACTTAAAATAAGCACAAATGGCACAGCAGGAAGGAGCTAATTCCAGGCCTAACAGAGGTGAAGGTTTGGTTAGCACCTGGATAAAGTCTCCCATGAGGGCAAGCTGTGGGAAAGGAAACAAGGGCTTATACATGCAATCTCAAGTTATGGGAACAGGATCTATGCCTCGTGGATACCTGGGAGCTGGACTGTATAAGAGTGGTACCTCCAGAAGAACGACTCTGGGACCCCCACCACTGAGAAGACTAGGCTTAAGAAGGACCAGCAGGATGCCACAGAGATCCACCTCATGGTGATGTCTTTCTACTTAATCCGTTTCTCTCTGTCTCTCGCTCTCCCGCTGCCCCTTCCCTGTTTCTTTCTGCCTCTCTACCTCATTTACTGTCCACCTATGTTTAATACTAAATAAAATCTGTACTAGTTACTTAGGCATATGGTCTTGTTTGCACCTTAATTCAGCCAGAGGCATCTCTTAAAAACTGGATCATAACAGTGCAGGGGAGCAAAAAGAATCTGAGGCTGGAAACAGGAAGCAGTTTCCTATAGGAGGGCAACCCTCACTGAACCTCCATTCCATGTCCTTCACTTAGGCACTTAGCATAATACAGAGCTTGTTTGTTTCTGTTGTGCGAGGGAGGCTGCATGTGACTGTTTTTATATTTCCCCTGCTTTGTGACTTGTTTCTTCTTAGTCTGTATCAGATTGTGACGAAGTAGACAATGTGATGAAGTAGACAAGTGGATCCCCATTAACAGGAATCACTCTCAGGTGTAGTGGATTGCAGACCAGCAATTTAATCTGCTGCTTCTTTTCTAGCACTCTTAGACCTAAATACTCTGAAAATCTTACTCCTACAGCTTCACTGTAAAGTTTTGCCTGTTTTACAAAGTTGTATCTGTAACTAACATCTTCTACTGGTTGTTTTTCTGTGTGAATATATATCATGTTCCAGTAGCAGTCTAGCACAAGTTAGACCAAAGGATTAATGGAACTTTTATGTAGTTGTGTTATCAATTTTGTGTTTATTACACTTCTGTGTAACACTAGCTAACATAAATCTGTTTAATTTAGACTATCTAATTGTTTAGCCTACCTTCCCAGCTCCTGTCTGAAAAATAAGTGATGAATTTAAGGGTCATTTGACTCTGAGGTGTGGTATAAAATTCACTATGATGATACTTTCTGCAGAGTGTAGCATCCATATCAAAAACATAGTCAAGGCCAAATTATGAAAGCCTTTCTCAGGAAGCTGTCTCGGTTTAGAGACAAGTTTAGGAGAAAACCCTCTGGAAGGAGTCTTTCCTCTAAAAAAAAAGGTTCCAACAATCCCTTTCGGCCAATGAGAGATTAACTATTGGATGAAAGTGAAAAAAAGCCCAACCATTTATTGACAGAGTACCCACACGGCACAGGAAAACAAAAATACATAAATGCTAGGTATTCAATTGTCTGACCTTAACCATCCCCACTCCCCCACCCCTACACTGGAACCAAAAACCCCAAAATGCCAGGCAAAGAAAAAAAAAAGAACAACATCTGGCCACATGGTGGGGAGAAAAAAAATGGTGCTGTCTTTTGTCTCAGGGAAAAAAAAACCAAAAGGTTCATGCAGCAGCTTGGACAAAACCAGATGGGAACCTGGTGAATCACTGATGTTGGTCCCCTCTTCACAGCAGATGAAGCTGGTGGATTTGGTGTCCTTTCTTTCACTGGGTTGGCTTTTCCAAGGTCTGGGGCCAAGACGGAGTGGCCTCTTGGCTTCCCACCAGTCCATGACTGATCCATCTCCCATTGATTGTTCTCTCTGATCTCAGACCAAATCCAAACCAAACAGTGCAAGAAAACCAAAGGCTGCTGAAGGATCGCTGCCGCAGTCTCCAAGGCCAGGGAAAGGAAACAAAAACCTTCTTGCCTAAGCTAACAGAAACCCAAGCTAGCTAAGCAAATGAAGAGAGCCCAGTACGCCTGACACGATGGACACCTGGTGAGGGTGAGGCTTTGAAAAAGCCCACGCAAGAGCCCCAAGGCTCCCCCCTCCCCCAGGCCCACCTTAAAGCTACAGCAACCATTTCTGGGCATAGAGCACACAATCAGGGAATAGAAAACCACCCCAAGACAGAAGATTATCCCACTGATGTTTCAAATGCCAAGAAGGCATCATGTTCCAGCATAACACAAATTATCCATGTGGAATTCATGCTCTCGTTTGCTTTTGAGTTTGCAGTTGCAATATCTTACCAAACTTATTAGAAAGAAAGTTCTCAAGAACTAACTTCAATAGATTAAGGAAAAGAGCTTACACTGTTTCAGTATCCTATCTCTTGTGCCTTGTTCAAAATTTTGAGTTCAGAGCTCGAATAAAGAGAATAAAAGGACAAGCTTAGCAGAATGCACGGGGTGGGGCGGGGTGGGGGGGAGTGGGGAATGGTTGCAATCCCTTATATTTTTCCTCAAAACGTGAGACTGAAGAGTACTTAATTCACATGTTTACTTATTGGCACTCAAAAGCAGCATACATTTCTGATCATAAAAGTGTAAGAACATCAAGAATTGTGATGCTAGTCTGTGGGAAAAATAGCATGTGAATGAATAGATAACTTCTGTTTGAAAACATGTCCTTCAGTGCTGCTGGAACACAAAGGGCTTGTTTTTCTTCAGCAAACACATCTTTCCAACAGGCAGACGTGGGATAACAGGAAATGAGAAACGTAGTCAGTTTGCCCAGATGAAATTGGAATTTTGCAATCACAAATATAAAGGTAAACTTTATTTTCAAAGGCAAGTGGGAGGAAATGGAGTGCTACTCACAAATCCTGCGGTTATTTGCTATAAATCCCCAAGCATCTATTTAATCCACATAACTTTACATCTAAGTATTGCTTTTGGAGTTTGAGCCAAAATCCAGGGAAAGGTCCATTTTCACGCCTGCAGTAAGGTGTCTAAATGTATAAATTTGTGTGGTTTTTAGAACTGTTGAAGAGTTGACATTTGCATTTATTGTGGAGGGGTTTTTTTTAACTGTGTAGAACACATAAACTTTGGGCCAATTAATTGCATGCCTTCTTTCAGTTTTCCTGGCTAATTCAGGAAACCTAATTTGACCAAATGGTGCTTTATTGTAAAAAAAAATGGTATCAAACTTGAAAGCACTCCAACCATCACTGTATCTTTTGTTCTTCAGTCACTAAAGCATGACTATGGCCAGCAAGTGGCATTAAGTTAGTAACAGCATGATAATTTACAAATGAAATACAGCTAAATTGTTTGTTAATGTTTTGGCTCTGTGATGTGATGGAAACAAGTGCAACGGCAAAGACCACTCATTCACTTTGCTGTTGCCCATATGACTCCAATATTTAATTTCAGACTTGAAAGGGATTACCTTAAAGATAACTCAGAAAATACTTGGGTTTATTGGGGAAAGCAAAAATGGTTTAGCTGTTGTGTGAGGAGTGTACTTTTAATGCTAGGATTGGAGCAATGTAAGAAGTTGCTGAAACTATAACCTTTACAGGTAGTTGTTTTCAAGGGGGAGAAGGTTGCCTCAGATTTACAGAGATAGAGGTTGCTGAAGGAGGATGTTTTTCTGATGAAGATATGTATCTTCTCTTGTGGTCCCACTTACTCCTTTTGCCTCAAGAGAAGGAGCAGTAGGCACACTATGGGGAGCTGGGAAACAACAGGATAGCAAAACAGATTTTGTGCTGTGTCAGGTAGAAGTACGCACCAACAGTGCAATTTTGTCTATATATTCTTCGCAAGAAAATAATAACTTTAATTATAAACTCTTCTAATATTATTCAGTTATGTATAAGGTCAAGACTGGGTTAATACAGGAACAAGAATGAGTGAGGATGAGAGACACCAGCCTACAGTCCTGAACTGCACTGTATCATTAACAAGTGGCAAATTGCAGTTATATGTCTACTTTATCTTTTCTTTTCATGCAATGCAAAGTCCTCACATAATACAAAGTCCTTATAGAAGCATCTACTTAAAAGTTTTTAATGAGAACCATTATTTAAACTCTACGGGAATCTAATTTTCTATTGTTTCACATCTTTATGTCAGTTATAATGCTCAAGCAAAAGGATCAAGAAATACATGAAGTGCAAACTGCAAAATGACAGTCTCGAGACATAGAGACTTTCTTCTCTGTGCTGATTTAGTATCTTCTTGATTCCTCTGCAACCTTAAAACAGAGTCAGTCTATAAAAGTTTATTTAGTGCACAAAAAGGATGATATGCTCTCTGGCTTCACAAAACTGCAAAATATTCCAAATAAAGATCAACAAAAAAATCCCCACCTGGGTTAACCTTCTACAAATGTATCCAACAGGTTCTCAGTTGTTCTGTCTGATGTCCACATGGATACTCATCTATAATATTTAAGTTTTTCAGCAATTAAAGAAAAAATCCTTAACTGGAGAGCTAGAAGGGCAAAGTTTGTTATGTTCTGAGATCATGAAAAATTCTTTAAAGACTTGTGGGCCTTAACTGGTTCTACTTTCTTTTTTTCATAGAAGAAATCCAGCAACACAGAGTGGTAAAGAGTATTCTGACTACATCTCACAGTGATATAACAAATTAGGGTTGCTGGTAAGTGTGGGCTTGTTTGGGATTTTTTGTTAGGATTTTTAAGTCAAAATCAGCTCCTATGCTGTAAACAATGTGTCAAATTCAAACCAGGATTGAGCATCTTGCACACACATCTTTTGTATACTTCCTTATAAATACGGGCAATCCATGTTGATGAGAGCATTAACTATCTGTTCCAGGAAGCTGACTAGTGGATGGGAGTGGTGTGTTTATAGAGCCAGGCAGGCCTTTTTTGGTCAGTGTACTGCATCACTTACATGGCAGAAAGGAACAAGAACAGGAGTGGTGAAACTGTAACAAGGCTTTATTTCCACTAATTCATATATTTTCAGAGTGGGACAATAACAATTACTTCTGATTCACCAAGATCAGAATTATAGCCGTGTTTTTCTACCATAAGTGTACTATTATTATTATTTTCTTACAGCAAAAGCTGCTCTAGTGCCTCTAAAATGTAATATCAGCTGCAGTGCTAAATTCCAGCTAAATAGCAATTCACTCATTCCACTGCAGGTATCTTCTTGCAGTTACTGGAGGGCCTTACAGTAACCCCATTTGCTATGGTCTGGGAAGTAGGAACACTGACAAATAAAGAGGCAGACATATTTACCCATGTGCATTTGCTTTGGTTATATTTCTAATAGGCTCAATTGCTTAAGGAACCTTCTCTTTCCCTCTAAACCTTCGTCACACTCAAATCTAATTTTGATGCCCTTTTGCTCAGCTAAGAGGCAGAGTGATTGATCTGGGATTGGGAGCAAAGGACTGCTGAAAATGCTTTCCCTCTTGTAATTTCTGTGGTAACTTATAGCCTTGGTGTTTTCTGTTCATGAAGTGAAGGACAGGAAATGGAAAGGACAATGCTCTCAGATGTATTTTCAAACAGTAACCTTTCTTATCTCATCTAGGGTCTGCAGCTCTGTGGTATGGTGATAGATGGGATCTGCCACTCCTGTGTCAAGTCTGAGAAAATCAGCTGTTTGTGAACTCTCATATATCTTCTGTAGCATTGCAGATGGGCTGTGAGAGGCTCTTGCTTTTGGAGCAGAAATATGCCACTCTGCTCACTGCTTTGCAGTGGCTAAACCAGCATCAGTCAAAGGATTTTAACCTCAGTCCTGCTACCTTCTCCCTGAAGAGCAGAGGCCATTTTCACCAGAGCCTCTTTGTTCCTTCAGTTAATTTTTATTTCTTTGACTTTAGAAGAGCATATGCAGAGAAAGCCTCTAAAAACTCTTCCTATGAAATAACTCCCTCTTTTTCATATTCTTCCTCAAATTTTATTCCTTCAAGTAAAATGACAGGAGTCCTAGTCAATACCCTGTTACTTTCATAGAACATAAAACTGGGTAGGTGTTCTTCACACAGCTAAATTACATTACTTTCCCTGAAGGAATTGCAGCTTTGATACAGAAATATGATTGATATTTCTTCTATAAATCAATAAAACTAAATTTGTTCCCAACCCAGTTGGAAGAATTGAGAATACAGTGTAGATTGGTACTTTTATTATTTCTTTTCTTTGCTCTTATGTAGATGACCATTGTTTGTATTGTGATAAATACAGGATTAAAAGCCCATTGAGGCAACCACTGCATTTCTGCCTCTGTGAGGGATTTGGAAGCCTAGCGACTACTCCTGTAATAAGTCGTCCACATAAAACAGAATCAGTATTTTATGGTCTAAGGATTCTTATGTGAAACAAATAAAGAAACAAACAAAAACCCTCAAACAAAAACAACCACAAACCAAGAAAACCAACCCAAAACCCCACCAAAAACCAAAACAAAACCACAAAAAAAACCCCAAAGAAGCAAAAACCAAAAAATCAAAAACCATCCAACCAACCAACCAACTAAAAGAAAAAGACCAAGACCAAACAAAAAAACCAATCAACCAACCAACCAAAAAAAGCAAAAGCAAAACCAACCAATGAAAGAAACCAACCAACCAAAAAAACCAAAACCCAAAAACCAACGACAACAAAAACAAAACGAAAAAACCAAAAACCAAACCAAACAAATAAAAATGACAAACAAAAAAATCTAGCAGCTTGGCCTATCCAATGAGTTGAGGTAGAGTGAAACCACCTATGCAAAATGTTAGCCCTGAAGATATTACACTCTGAAGAGACAAAAAGGGGAATATTTTATTTATTGTCCGGTCATTGTTTAAATACTTATCTGATTTTTTAAATACTTACCCCTTAAATACTTAAAAATCTTTATGTTCTGGTTTTGCTTTTGGTTTTTTTTACCCTAATGAATAATCCACTCTTAAAGAAAGTGAAAGAGGAAAGTGTGAATAATAAAAAAGCTTGTCCGTGTTTTTGTTTTTGAGATGCAAACCAGTCAGGAAACACTGTCTTCATAGGCATAGAAAATACCCATCCATGTCTTAAAAAAAAAGAAAAAAAAAATTAAATTTTGATGTTATACTTGCTGGAATAGTCCAGTTTTCTCTTTGGTAACAGTGTCAGTGGGCAAGCATCCCACCATAGACATAGATGGGTACGTGCAAACCTGTTCAGTTCATCTTTAATTGAAACTCTGAAATAAGCCACTTGGCACTAAGAAGCTTTGCTAAACTCCCAATCTGACTCTGAAATTAGCACAGGTGACCCTGCTGTACTTAGCTGCTTGCATACTAACTAGGTGATCAATTTTTCTTTTATTGTAGTGCTTAAAAATGTGTTGTCCTGCTTTAGTGTACTCTTGTTCCTAGTCTTTCATGAATAATTAGCAACCAGAAAGGAAAGGTGGTTGGTTTTTTTAAAGTAACTTCCCCATTAATCATCTGCGATTAGCTGCAAAATCTCCAGGGCTACTATCATTCTTTGAAGCTCTGCTTAGTATCGTTTGGCTAGTTCTTGCCTGCTGACTATGCCAGTGATAGAATTGACATGGCCATTTAAAAAAAAACTCCTTGATCTGCTTTTTGTCCTGAACTATCATTCACAGAGTGCTGCACTTGTCCAGCACGTTCATTCACACACAAAAGCAGACAAAGAATCTCACTGTATTACAGAAATTTAACCTACAAGAACCTACACAGAAGATTCTAATACAGTCATAATTATCTCATTGTACTTTACATATTAGAAGTTTTGTACAATTATTAACTATGTGATCTCCACAACATCCTTGCAAGACAGGTAATTATTAGTTATTATTCCAGTTTCACACCCATTAAAAGTCAGACACGAAAATCCCCGATTATGCAGTGTTCTTAGCAACAGCAGCTGAACTGCAGAGGAGATTAAGGGAATGTGTCACTTTTGGGAAGCCCTTAATAGTTGATCAGATCTGTTCCCAAATGTTTCTCACATATTTAATAAAGAAATATTCAGCACCCTGAATCTCTAGTTAAAAGCAATAGGGTGTCTGCAATTGCTCAGTATGTGTGCTGTCTCTGTTAGATCTTAAACACAAACAACTCTTGAACAGCCTAATATATCTGGACTTGATGTTAAAATGAGAATTTGTAAGTTTCTGTCACTATTCCAGTTTATTCATGGAACTGTGCCACCCACTCCAAAACACTTCCCTAAACCTCTTCTCTGCACTCCTCAGTACAAACAGGAGATCTGAGAAGCAAAGGGCCATAATTCTTGTTCAACAGCCAAGGGCTAGTTGAGCATGAGGCAGCCCCAAATACAGCATATGTAAGTCAACCATCCTCTTCCACCAACAAAGGACAGCCCAGGGCCTGTTTGTCTCTCCCATGGGACTGCAGGCTGCAGTCAGGATCTCCCCTTGAGCAGGGACACCTCTCAAGGTTACTCCTCAAGGCTGAGAGATTTCTTGCAGTAACAATAGTCAGTTGTATTGATCCTTGGTGATCAACAGGATCCTAAACTTTGAAATCCTACCTAAGTGATATAAAGGATTGATTGTGCCCATGTCCATGTACTCATTCAGACATGAACCATTCACCAAGTCTGGGACTAAGTCTGGATCCAGCTGCATGTGAGCTCCCCTCATGAAAGAAATTTAGAAAGCAATGGGGTCCTTTCTGAACCTCATGACTCAACAGCAGGGTCTCTGATAGTTCTGCCTGATCCTGTCCTTTATGCAGTAAACAATTAAGAGCTCCTTGCCATCAAATCTGATTAAACCACTGTCACGTTTACTATGAAACTTTGTTAAATCACTGCTTTATACCAATACACATGTTACTGCTTCTCTCAAATTACAAGTTAAATACATCACCTTGGGCTAAATTGATGGAGAGTGTCTGTACATCTGTGTTTCATTCACCTCTGGAAATACAAGTGGGTTAGCGCACTCTCTCCAAAGAGTCTTTACAGCAAAAACTCCACACTGCAGGAAGGATTCCCCAAATAGACTGCCTCCAGAGCAGAAAAAATAATACCTGTCATACTTAAAAAGGATAGAAAATCTAAGCAGTCAGTACAGCAATCAACAGCCAGACCCAAAGCTTTTGGTCAAGTAAGATCTTCATATTTTTCTGGTTATACCCCTGATCTAACAAGACACATTACTTCTGTTCCCCAGCCCGGTCTTACCAGATAAAAGAGGCTTTAGCCCTATTTTAGCTATGACCTTTTCAATAAAATTAGTCTATTGAAAGCTTAACTACATACAATTTTTATTTTTTAAAAAAATAAATGAAAAGATTTTTTTTATATTTGCAGTATGATAGGGACCTAAATATCCTGAAATACTTAAGGGGCATACAGAAATAAATGACACCTCCAGGAATGGTTTCTTGCACCAGTACAGGTACATACACTCTACAAAGACTTAAGAAACTGTCAGCCAATAAAAAGACATCAAGGAATGAAGGCAGCAGAATGTTATTTGCCCAGTTTGAATTTGGTCTCAATACAGAAACTGCCTTACTTTTTAGGAAAAAAACACCAAATGTTTATTTTTTATTTCAAGTTATATCTATTCCAGGAATTCTTTTGCAAAAGGCAGTCAGCCCACAGACTAACCCAGTAAAGAGCTATTGGCAGCTAGCTTAAGTTGATGCAGGGGGCATGTTTTGATTTTTTAGAATCTATTTTTGAAAAGGCATTTTCGTGAACAGCAACCTGGCATTTTTAGTAACTTAAATGTGAAATAGAATTCTTATATTTAGTGTACGTTTGACCAAGTTATATTTTCAAAGTGCAAGCATTGTCAGTAATAAGTATGGTAGAGACAGCTAAGGAAGATCTTCATGCAAAAGCAAATCTAAAAAATATGCTATACACTTGCTGACAAATAGTGTATTATCACAGAGATGTTCCTCCTCTTTCATGTAAACATATATCCTGCAAATTAGTAGCAGTTATTAGAATTAGAATACTGGGATCTTGATTAGTGTTATTTCACTTTGTATTTGCAGAGAAATTATTTTACTTTTTTGATGTGCTATATAATGCATTCAGCTGTTCAGTACTGAAACCAAATATATGGATTTAAAGGTTAAGTTTTAGGCTTTTTTTTCTATTCAGGGAGTTTTTAATGAGAAAACCTTAATCTAAGAAAATATTTGTTGAGGAAGACAACACTTGCACTGCCACTATATATTCTTCTATTAACCTTGCAGAAGAAAGTTAAGGGATGAAACCTATAACGGACTTTTGTACTCACATTTTAGTTACCTGTCTCTGCCAAAGGAGAACTGAAACGAAAACACCTTGGCTCCAGAGTGCAGTTGGGTGAACATCTGAGTTCATAGTAGTGTTTCTGAGAAACAGATCTATTGAAATCTCATTTCCTATGGGGCTGTGCTGAATACAGATTTCTGACCACCCTTGTGTCATTCTCAAGAAGGAAAATGACTGTATGACCAAGCAAACACTCTGCTCTTCTGCCTCTCTCTGCATGTGGGTAAGTCCCATTGCTGAGGTTACCCAGATGTCTCTGCTTTCTGTTTTCCCCTACCACACATCCACTGCAGGGGACATGGACCACTTACAACACAGGTATAATTATCTGACTGTGAACAAATAATAAGGGCAGGCACTAGGAGATTTGGACTTATTAATTTTTCAGACATAAGCACAGACAGAGCAGGGCTTGACCTTTTTAGGGGTTCCTAATGTCTTTCCTTCCAAACTTTATTGTAAAAAAATCACAATGCAAAAAAGTTAGGCAAAATTCTCTCTGGTGTCTGACTAGATTCACACTCACATTTCCCCGGAGGAATACATGTGTCTACCTAGAGGCAAATCTTATATTTCTGCTGGAGAAAGACTTCACCACAGCTTAGGTTTTTGCTAAAATATCAGGTTTATATTCAGAAAAGTAATTGTTTCAATACTCAGATGTTTACCCTTGCAGACAACTTCAGTCTAGGACAAAATTTTAGGGGCATCTCCCACATTTTTTTTTTTTCAGGAGTCAGTTTGTTTTATTCTACAGTAACATACCTACATACTAACAGGACAAAAATAGATTGAAGGAAAAATAGAACAGCCATCCTTTGAACTCATTAGAATGAAGCAGTGAACATTTTTAGTATGATCTCTGTTGACCCAAATCCATAAAATCTCCATCTTATTTAAACTAAAAATAATTTATGCATCGTTTCCTCATAGCATGCTTGTTTTCATCTCATACCACCAAGGACTAAGCTAGTGGAGTTCGAAAACTTATTTGTTTGTAAAAAAGTGTCTTTGATATCTGAATGTTGACCAGTGCTGATACACGTGAAACAAACCTTGTCTTTTGTAGCAAATGGCAGTAGCAATGACATGCCCCTGTCCCATCAACAACCCCAAGTCCTACAAGAAACAGAGAAGTTTACTGGACATAAGATATCAAAAGTACCATTCTCTTTCTGGATTTCCCCAAAATACAGAGTATTCTGCACTATCTAGATTTCACTGGGCATCTCAGGAAACTATTATTTGAATAAACTTTGGATTTCTCGGTCTTTACACACTGCTTCTTATATAACTGATTATTCCCTGGTTTTGGAAGAGCATTCTAGTGTGAAAGCTTGTAGGAGGAGAAAATCAGGCCACAATTAAATTAAGAGCTACAGACCTTACTGTCAGGAAATACTCATACCTTCAAAAAGTAGTGATCGTTGTACTTAAAGATGTGGAAAATGCATGAAATTAGTAATTAATCATAAAATCATATAGCCATAGAACAGTTTGGGTTGGAAGGGACCTTGAAGATCACCTAGATCTAACCACCCTGACACAGGCAGGGACATCTTACACTCACAGCCAGGAACAGGTCACTCAGAGCCATATCCAGCTTGGTCTTGAACACCTCCAGGGCTGGAATCCACAACCTCTCTGGGCAACCTCTTTCAGTGCCTCACCATCCTCACAGTAAAGAATTTCTTCTGTGATCTTATCAAAACCTATTCTCCTTCAGCTTAAGGCCATGTCCCCATGTCTTGTCACTACACACCTGTGGCTGCGCTGCCACGTTATCAGGATGCCGTCAGCAGCTCTGC
>VWZW01004710.1:0-54641 GCA_013397115.1 Edolisoma coerulescens | reverse complement strand
AGAGACAAAGGAGGAGAAAAGCGGCTTTGCTGTTTCTGGTTCCAGGAGGTTTACTTCTGAAGATGAGGAGTACAGCAAAAGGATCAATGGAGGAAGGACAGGCATTTTTTATACTGGGACAAAGGGAGGCGGGGTGCAGGGCATAATCCAGTAGGGAAAGGGAAAATGGGAGGGATCAACAGAGAAACAGCCAGTGAGAATGGAGCAGAGGAGGGATTACAGAAGACCAATNGAACACATACAAAAGCGGTCGAGAACGCAGCTTCCACTTGAAGGGGCTTTCCCAGGCTGGTAAAAGGCGAACCAGCAGAGACAAAGGAGGAGAAAAGCGGCTTTGCTGTTTCTGGTTCCAGGAGGTTTACTTCTGAAGATGAGGAGTACAGCAAAAGGATCAATGGAGGAAGGACAGGCATTTTTTATACTGGGACAAAGGGAGGCGGGGTGCAGGGCATAATCCAGTAGGGAAAGGGAAAATGGGAGGGATCAACAGAGAAACAGCCAGTGAGAATGGAGCAGAGGAGGGATTACAGAAGACCAATAGGGGACTGAGGAATAGGGCTGCAGGGGGCTGTGGGGACTCGGTATTCACGATACTGCACACGCGCTTGTGGAAAGTCCTTCTCCAGCCAACAAGAATGTTAGCACCCTTTAGGTACTGGAATTTGCTATAAGATTTCCTCAGCACCTTCTCTTCTCCGGTCTGAACACTCCAACTCTCAGATTGTCTTCATGGGAGAAGAATGAAGAACTAAGCACTTAAAAAGGTATCTCAGTATTTGGAATATTGAAGGAATGGTGAAATCAGTTTTGCCTGCCAAGCGTATTTTCACTGACTCTCTCACAGAACAAACATACAATGAACAAAACTTCAGTGAGTAGGGCACCGCCATTTCATTAAGCTACCTGAACAAATTTATACCCCTTAATATGACTAATTATTATTGTACACAGAGACTTAATGACGTTTGTTTGATACTTACACAGCATCCTTGTGCAGAATCCTATGCCATTTTGAAGCATTTTATGGGACAAAGAAGCCTAAGATAGATACATTAATGGAATGTGGTTACAGGTACTCTTTTTTAGTCAGAGGTCATAATTCACAAGATTCAAGGCCCAATATTACAGGATAAAAACTTGGAAAATTTCCTGACAAAAAATTCAATATTGCAAACCATTTTTTTCCTAGAAGTTACATAGTACTTGGTGGAAAATGAACTCGTGGTATAAACCGGAAATGTCATATCTCTAATTTTCATTTGTCTACATCATTTAATTTATCATCTTCTGATATTTTATAAGTACACGTAAGTATCTGCATCTCACAAGCCTTTTTGAATACCTATTCAAATTTTCTTTTCTTTTTGGCTTCAGATTTGTACTCTGTTGTCATAAGCCATATAATGTCACCTAGAGCTGAAGTATTAAAAAAAAATAGTTAAAGGGCAAGAGGTTAATATTTAAATTTAATTTTTTGTTTTTAAACACGGTGCAGTCATTAGGCAAAACAATAAAGAAATAAATTAAAAAAATAAGACAGACAAGAGAGTCAGGGAAAAAGAAAATGTTTTGAATAAGAAGAATGCTGAATTAATGTCTGGTCTTTTCTATTCCATCAGAAGTCTTCTCTTTTACAGTGTAGGTACTAAAATGGTCCCAACTGTCCCACTGTTTCTCTGTACACTATTAACAGTCGTTTGTTGATAGGAGATCACACAAAGGCATTCATTAGCTGTACTAAGTAATCACCTTTTTTTTAACTCCAAAAAATCTAGAACAATTCATTTCTATTTAATTACCGTGCTTAGTTCTTTTAGAGTTTGCTGATAATGAATACCTTTTCTCACTGAAGTGACATTGATCACAAATTTACACTGTCGCCTAACTGATCCAACATGACAAATATCACAGACCAGACTTTCAGAGCCATTGCTTTTGCATACGTATAGTGAAATCAATTTAAAAGGCAATCCATACTACATGTGTAGAGAAGCAGTTATTAACACGGTATTATAAAGAAGTCAATCCCTCCAAGAAGATTTACTTCTGTTGAGTAGAGGTATGTAATTTATTTCATTAACTTAAAAGAGGTGCACTGGCTTCTTTCCCTTTTTACTCCCATATTACCTCTTTCCTAATCCTGGTTCGCAATCATTGCAGTGAATGTCATGAAAACTAATCGATCCATTTCAGTTTAGGAAAAAATGCCCCCAATTGATGTTTTAGCTGTCTTTTTAACAATGTTAAATGGCTGGAAACTGTTGAAGTGAAAGACTTTTACTGCTTGCTGCAAGTGAATAGTGTAAACAGTATTGATCTGCTATGAGAGCTTCACTGTAGAGAAACATTCAGTACATTATTTAAAGGATAAATATCTATTTGATTTATTTTCAGCTTTTATCTGGACATTTATAAGGTGGCTTTTCCTTCCTTTGCAAAGCTTTCTTTAAAAATAAAAATGGCATTCAGGCCTCTGTTTTAGATGGACTTCCTCCTGTTATCATCTGTAAAAGCTGAAATCCTCTCAGGAAGAAAAGGAAATAAAGCAGTGGTGGGAGAATTGATGCTCCTGTAAGTGATGAAACTGAAAACTGAGCATCAAGAAGAGGAAGTGAGAAATTATTCTGATCTTCCAAGTTGGAGCCAGATGCTAGAAAGCAAAAGTAGAGATACTAGAAAGCACAACCTAGAATCTTCGAATCTGCTACAAGTTTGGCTTCTTGATAATATTCACCCAAAAACTCCAAAAGTGACAACCCAGAGATCACAAACTTGGAACAGTGAGAGCTAAAGGAACCACAGAGACTACGATTGTGACATGGGAAAAAAAGCATCATGCCTGATTTTTCATATATGATATGAAGGACTTTTTGTCATGATTTGTTCAATGCTTTCCAGGGAAAGGAGGGGATTCATTGCTTTCAACACACTGCATTTAATTCCTTTGTTAGTAAGTCTATACAAATAGAAAGGCAGAAAATGCTGTCAGTTATTGTATGGTTAGTTTATTCTTTTATTTGTGTTGCATGGCTATGTACTCTTTCACTGGCCTCAGTCGCATAACTCAGTCCATCAGATATCTTTTTCTTAGCAGTTTTCATTGGTGGACTGCAGAGCAAAGGGCTTTGAACTCCTTCACAGAGACACACAGTGATCAGATCTAACTTTAGCTGGTGTGACAGAAAAAACCACAAAGACTTTTTCTCCTCTCAGAGCAAGCCAGAGTGCGCCTTGACTCACCTACTGCAGAAGACCAGATCTGTACGAGAATTCGATGTAAACTGACAGTAAAAGAGATGAATTAGCATAACTGACTGTTTCACTTGCAGAGATTAAATAGCCTTTTACTGCAGATGTTTACCAAGGAAAATGCTCCCTAGTGGAAGACTATAAACAGTTAAGATGGATTTGATGAGAATTTTAATTGCTGTTATACAATTGGTAATGGAAAGGTTTTGTTAAACGCCATGCAAAAACCAATCGACATTTTTGAGAAAAAAAAATATCTTGGTAGCTCAATGTTTGGACATATTAGTATTTCAGGCAGGAAGGAGGTACTTTCTTACTTTTTGTTCCCATTCCTTCTATCTGACTTTTAAGAACTATTTCCTTAAGGCAGCTAAGTCACATTTCAATGAGGTAAGAGCAACCACCTAAAAGAAAAAAACCACCTGATCCCCATCATCTTTTTTTTCTGAATGCAGCTGAAAAATTGTAGTGTGGACCTTTGCCTCTCTCCCTCTTCAGAAGCAACTAAGTAGTTTGAGTACTTCTTTTGGGAAGAATTCAAATAGATTAATTTTTTCACATGATGGTAATTTGCTTTGCACAGGAAACAGCTAAGAGCAATGCTGTAGGAGGTTATAGGGTTTTTTTCAAACCTTCGGCTAGAAACTGTTCCATTTTGCATGAAACTATTAAATATTCACCGCCTCTCTCACCAGAAGTATAGAGCGAGAGGACATAGCTGCATAACATAATGGCTGGCTCTAAGAGACCTGGCTTTCTTGCTCCAATGGATACTTCAATTCCCTGCTCCAGTTGGTTCATGAGCTGGGACCTGTGTCTTCTCCTTCCCAAGTGAATGCAGTAACAGACTATCACATCATGCTTAGCTTTTCCTCTAGAATAACTATTTACTGGGCCTTGCAAGGTGCAATAACATTTGGTTAGTAGAGCACTCACAGCAGAAACACATATGCAGTGCTTCATTCTCTGCCTGCTTGTCACTCTGAAGCCAAATAAAGAATCCGGCTGTCCTACTCGCCCAAAGAGAAAAGGACAGTTCCCCCTTCACCACACCTAGAATGCCTTCGTCTAAATGCAGTGAAGTGTGCTCCACATATTTGCGTTAAATAACATGTATGAGGACATGGGTGTGATTTCTGTGTAAAAGACGACTGTAAATGCTCAGCACTGCCATTAGGTAGGAATGTCCCACAGTCACTGGGGCACCTAAGGGGTGTAAAATCTATTGGGGTGCAGCTGCATCTGGGTAGGGCTTTTAAGGGAAAGAAAACTCCAGAAGAGATAGCACACATTAGATAAACTTCTTCAACAAATTATGAGATAGAAACTATGTTTATTGAGATTACATCATAATGGCTTTTTTGAGGGAGCAAAAAAAATCACCATTTTAAATATGAAAACATTTTGGAACCAAACAAACAATTCAGTGATGCTTCTAAGGTGGACACTTTCTTGGTAGGCAGCACTAATTGCTGCAATAGCTTTTAGGTGTTCTAATGCACTCAAGTGAATTATGCACCACACTGCTTCTGAATGACACAGCCATTTCTGACTCCATTAATATGGAAGATTTCAGCCAAATGCTTTTAAACGATAGCTTCTCTTTATTTGTAATTTCAGACTCTATTGATTTCCTTCTGTTCCCTTCATTATGATTTCAATTGATTACCTTGGCAACTGCAATAACAATGATTGCACTTGACACTGTCTGAGACTCTCGAGATGGTATTTGAATAGGAATGGTATAATTTGGGGGAAAATGGCTACAAGAACCTGCCATTACACTTACACATTACTTTTATTGACTTCCCTCTTTTCCTAACAGGCCCTTGTCAGGGACTCTTGCTAGATGTTGGTTAGGATTTCAGTGACTCCTTGAAGTAAAAGATTCTTATTAACAAAGAGAACACTTTTTGTACTAATGTTTTTTTCAGCACTGTGACAGTTCAGGGAAACCTCCCACCCTAGATGAGATTTTTGTTCCCTTGCCAGAAAACCTCCCAGTTTTTATAAACAATGTTCCTGGCCTTTCCTTTACTAACTGTATTATGTCCTTGCACACAGAAGAATGTCAAGTACAAAGCCATTACTTTGGTTTAAAAGTTAATATGGATTTACTCAGTTTCATTGGAGTTTATGCCATATAGACAAGAAATTCCACATATTTTTCTCAGGGGAAAAGCGGCTGTTTGTCCTATGTAGCATTTCAGTTCTTCAGTTTGCACTTTAGCTTTATTCAGGAACTATCCACAATGTAGTAGCAGTATCCTACCTTTGGAAACAATACTATACTGGAGGTCTCTTTTCTTGGTCAAGGTATGTCAGAACTGTATTTATGTCAGAGCATATATTGCAGATAAGAGGATAAAGCAAAAGAGGGACATCCTTCTCTGAAAATTACAAAGGTAATTCACATTTATGGATACAATTTTAGAAAGACACAACTTCAGTTTGCTGTTTTTCACTATGTCCATGACCTTTGATTTTGATTTTATGCCACATCAGCAACACTATCTTCTGAATAAAGCTACCTTCTATGAATGTCAGTCATTTGGTACTTTATATAATAATAGTATTTCTGCTTCTAAATCTACTATGTCAATTTCAAAAAGAAGGAAAGGACAAACCAGAAAATGGATCTTTTTCCTTAAAACCTAGGGAATTGGGTGGGATATATAGCAAAGGAGTAATTTTAGCAATCTGCCTTTCTGTTATCAGTTGTGCAATTGCAATGAAGAGCACTGCTCTTCTTCACCAGTCATTTTATTATAGGGGAGCTGAATAATTACAATTAGTCACTATTGATAGTTGAAGTCATAGGTTAGGAGAAGAACACTAGGAGTCAGGCATGATAATTTTCTTCAACATGATAGCACCCTTCTGCAATCTGACCAACAGGCTCAAGTAGTGTGAGAGTCAAGAAAAGGTAATTGTAGAGTAATGAATATTGCATGCTGTCACTGTCCTTTCTACTGAGAATATTTATCCATAATTATCCATATCAAAAATGGAAGTGAACTTTTCCTTTTATCCCTTGCCCTGATATGCTTGGTGAAGTAAGAAAACTCTTGGGTAGCTCAAGTCAGTCTTTGATCAGACTTTATAGACATGAAATTCAGCTATGCAGAACTTTTAAAAAGTGATTCAGCCTGTTACTTTATCTCTGGAGTCATTCAGGGCAATGCAAATTTTACCCTAACTCACATGGAAACAGCTTTAGAAACTATGCTTAAGGAGTTCCTGAAAATTTCTGATTCAATCTCATAAGACCAGCCCAAGTAGAAAATGAGCAGTGTCCTTGTGTTGGTCTATATAGTTGTTTTACATGAATCATGAAGAAATTTGAGAAGTTTAATTTCATAACATGCTGTCTTGTCTTCCAACCAAAAGCTAGACGTTACAGCTAAACTAGGGAAAACTGGTGACAGCAGTAACTGGGTAGGCAAACTTCAAAATAAGTTTTTTTGGAGGAAAATTAGAAAGTATATTTCAATAGAACATTGTACAAAGTGATGTGGTCACTCAATAGGAAAAAACCAAATCATTTAAGGAAATGGATATGTTACCCAGATGTCTTATTTCTGTAATTCATTCACTTATGAATCCTAGAGGAGTTCTCAGCCACACAGCCTGAGATTTGATATGGGGTTGATCAGAATAATTATTTTATAAGTAAAAGAGGAGGATATCTAGCTGAAAAACCTATAAGATCCTTGGGAGGAGAAAGAGACATAGATTAAGAAGGAGAGTGACAGAGAATTGTTTGGTAACTCCTTGCACGTGTAGATGTGTCATCTCATTGTTGCTCTCAAGTAAACAATGGAAAGGAAGCCACTAAACAGAGATGCTGTAATGAAACAGTGTAGGCCAAAATAAATTAAATTGTAGTAATGACTATTGGGAGTAATTCAAGCTGAAGCTATGTAAAAATATTAATTAATTTATTTGGCTGGACTCAAGTTTCTTTAAGTTCACATAGTCGTACTTGTTTTGAATGGTTCTCATTGTTATGCTACCAGAGTAGGACGCTTAATTTTCACTTCACCATTGACCAAGAAGCACTGAGAAAACTGAACCTGAACCACCACATCAAATGTAGGCAATGAGGCAATGCTGACTTAACAGTTTATCAGCAGCCATTGCAGCAATTTGCTTATGTCGTGTTTTTTAGATATTGTTATGGTGTATAGGAGAATGTCTGCTCCTTTAGGGGCGTCTGGCCAAGGGCTTTTTCTATGCAAAATGTGAGTAATAAGGAAAGGAGGAAACCATAAACAAGAAACTTCGGAGACACAAACCTGAATAACATAGGAAACAGTAAGATAAATCAAATCTGCCCATTCACATTACTTGATGAGGATAAGTAAGAGCACAAGAATGTTTGTTCCAATGGTTTTCTGATAATGGATGTGGTTAATTGGGAAACTGAGTGAAAAAAGGGAAGCCAGAAACAAAATATACAGATACTCATGTCTAACAAACTAAAAATGGAGACAATGACAAGAGACAACCACACCAATCACATCAATTGATGGGCTAGCAAGAAACTGCAGATGCCCTTTGCAGGAAGGTCAGCATGGGCTTTGCACCTGATGTTATCATAAACCAGGAGAGATCCTGGAGCCTGGGCTGGGAGAGGTATACAAACCCATAAAGGGCTGTGCAAAGGGAGGGAAACCACAAGGACAAACAGCAGGAGGCAGGCAGAAAAGAGGTATAAAAGGCAATGGTCACTCTTTTAAAACAGGACAAGTCTGTACTCATTTCTGGCTGAGCCCTGTGCCTGATCACCACAGTCTGTTCTGTCTTCTTGTGTTTTTTGCTAAATCTTGTCTTAATTCTCTGCAAAATGTCATGCTTCAATCTCTGCACATGTGTGCTGCAAGGACTAAGTGCCAGCTACGGGCAAAGACCTTTGTGTGTGAGTGAAATTTGGGGCCAACCACAGGAGTCAGACTGAAGCTATAGGCAACTCTGACCTGTGGTGCCAGCTACTGGAGTGAGTGGTGCCATAGTACCAGGGACTAGAGCTAGTTGGAGCCTTTAACCTCCACTCACCAGAGCAGGAGTGGTATGTACCCTTAAAACCACCTGTGGAGGAACTGACATGACAAGAGCTGATTGAGATGCTCAGTGCTGGCAGCTGAAGCAGACTGCTGGTCACAGCCCATGGGTCTTGCACCAGCTGGTGAGTGTCAAGTGGCAGTATCTTCCCTAAACCCAGGAAACATGTGGGAGGGATGTGTGTGCATGTGTATTCACTAGCTAACATCAGGCTGCACTAGCCAGCCAGGGGGACTTGTGAGTGTAGGAGGGTCTGTGGAACAAAGATGTGAATGCCCCGTGTTTCCTGGAGAGCACTGAGCTGAACCAGCCAGAGGGCAAGAGGCCCGTAAAGTGGGTCCAGGATACAGGCAGAGTCGATGGATGAACAGAGGGGGTGTGACGACACTTGAAGGACCTGCAAATGAGTATGTGCTTGTAAACTTGGAGAGTATCTCGTGTCCACTGCACTAGTGACATCCTGCCTCTTCCAGCCCAAGAGAAGGAGGGTACTCACCTGCGTTTGTATTTTATGTGATTCCTTTCTTTGGGTGACGTTGAAGGCGTCGCCCTGCCTGTCTCAGGCTGTGTGACCCGCTGTTTCAGTATTGTGTGTTCCTCCTCTCTGCGTGTCCGTGTTCATGTCTCTGTGTGCCCCTGGGATATGTGCTCAGCTTCACCTCTGGCTGAACCAGCAAACGGGACAGCAGCAGATGTGTCCCTCAGGCTGGACAGAGACCCCATGTTCCTGGGCACAACTGTCTGGGCTTCATCAGCCCAGCAGGAGGAAGTCCTTGGCAAGAGCAGATGGATGAGATGGACACTTTCTCAACAACCCTTAAAAGCTTGTACAAGAACTCCAGACTGTTTCAAAATTCTCCAGCTCTGTTCATTAACCTACAAGAATCTTGGTACCTATCCAAGGGCCCTGGGTTTGCCACGTGGTTGCTAAACACTTTCAAAATGTCTGTATCACATTTCAAGTGCTGTAACAGTTGCCCTTTTCCCCTGTCCAAATGTTGTATGGGTTGAAATTATTATTACATATAATATAAATAATATTATTTTTGGCGTTGATCAGTTTCCATTTATTGCCAGCCAAGCGAGGACTAATTCATCCAGCTTCTTAGGCAGCACCTATACAATCTATACAATTTCCCAAAACATACATGGACAGAAGAAACCCACAAATGGTGGCATCACAGAGCACAAGGTGGGATTACAAAAGACACTGTAGTCCTGTGGCTTCATACCAGTGTTATGACTGACAGTAACAAACCACCAGCTTTGTACAGAGCTTGCAATGGCTGCATTCGCAGAGACTTGCTGTGCCCAAGTTTTTCAACTGTCTGATGACAGGCTGGTGTAACTGAAAGCAGTATTTTTCAATGAGTTTTATACTGATAACTCTAATGAGTAGTTACTTAGTGTCAAATGAAGTATTTACAACTGTAACAATGATATAGAGCAGAGAAGCGTTGGTGTAAATGAAGACACGAGATGTTGTATAAAGGACTACTAAAACGTGTAGTCATGGGATAATGAGAGATGGGGCACAGCCTTGGCACTGTGGAACAGAGAGCCTTAAAAAACTCAGTGATGGTCACTAAGAGAGATGTGGATCTGGAACTGTACAAAACTGATACATGGTTTAGCAAAAAAAAAAAAAATAGATAGTACTAACCAAACATAAAGGCATCATGTAGTGTATTTATATATAATGTCAATCTCCTGAAAAAAGGGAAAGATGTAAAAAAATATTTAAAAAATACTCCAAGTGGATCCTAGGAGGGATCAACGTGCATGTCATATTCCTTTTGGCAGAGGACTCCAGATGCTGATGACTCACCATAACACCTGCCCTACCACCAGGCACAAGCTTTGGAGAAAGGTGACCATACCACCAAGAGAGCAGGTATGAACTAAGAAGGGTGTGTAACAACTTTAACCACGTTATTTTTTCTTGTTCTGTTACAGTTACATGTATAATAATAAGGGTTTGGTTCTAATTTTCAGTTCTACTAATACTACTAATTTCTTTGCTTGATTTATATGCAAGGTGGTCTTCCTTTATACTGGTAAACATAACAAGAAATTAAAACATCAAGAAATTAAAAAGCTTCATTGCAGGAATTAACTATGTTTGGGAACTTATTTACAGACAACTGTGGGGTGAAGGTTTATCCCATCAAAGCTTCCATTTTCTTCCCTTCTGCCAGTTTATCTGTTTTATTTCTCCAGTTGTCTGTACTCTTTAATCTCTCATCTCTGTTTTCCCAAAATTTTCCTTCCCCTTTCCTCTTTTCCAGTGTCTTACCGTCGTGTCACTCTGCTTTTTATAGAGTCCTCTCTCTCCTTCATTTGGCTCCACTTAAAGTGCATGCCAGTGCTGCTGCATGGCACCTCTGGGTAGAAAGAAGAAAATGCCCTTCACAGGACTGCAGGACAATTGAGTCTGAAGCCTCTAATAAATGAATAGGAAGTAACTCCCTTTCTTTGAGACTACAGCAACACGACAATGGAATTGCCTGCTTGGAAATATCTTCCAGTCCTCAGTACTCCTTTCCTTGCTTTAGAAACTTTTGCTGCCTCTCCTGTTCGTTTTCTGGGCTGACTCTTTGTTCTCTTTTCCCAGAATTTTATGGGAATTTCTGTGTTCTTTGTCTACCACATAGCACTGAAAAAGCCCCAGAATACCTCAAAAGCTTTGACAAAGAACTGCGAATAACTGTTTTAAAGGCTAAAATATTATTTGCCTCAACTTCTATGTTTTACACCTCTTCAGTACATCTAAGTGGAAAGCAAACATCAGAAATGTGCTTGGTGCAATAAAGTTCTGCCACGGTTGTTGATAACATCACTTTTCAGCCCACATTTCATCAAACTGTTTTTCTGTAATGATTCTATTGTTTAAGGAAAATAGCCCCTTGTAACTCTATTGTCTGTTCATTAACCCTTTATGAATGTTACTGCTTGTCTACACAGGCCTGAACAGACCTGTGACACACAGTACTGATATCACGATACAAAAAGTTTATACACCACACACACACACATTTTTATCACACATGGAAGCCCCTCTCCATTTACTTTCTCCTAAGTTTTAGCCTGCGTTGCATCACAGAGGAAGCAACATTCTGGCTTACATATCTGAGTGGTGCAAGTATGAGATTTAAATCTGTGTATAAGTATATGCAATGCCTACAAAGGTCAGGTAGAAACAGATGTACTTCTATGTAGAAAATGCACCTTTTTACAAGTATTGGCTTTTGTGGCAATATTTGAAGGAAACATACCTTTCAATAATAGCCTGTTGTATTGAATTGTATCAAGATGTATCAAGAATTGCCTCTTGAGGTATTGCATCAGAACAGTACCATTACTTTCCTAAATGCAATTCTTGCCTGACAGTTTAATCATAGTGTATAATTGTCACATACCTATATGATCAAAAGGATACATAGAATACTATAGGTAATAAAGGTTTGGGGGATTTTTAGTAGAAAAGTTTTCAAACTCCCCTAAAAAATGAACTAGATCAGATAAAAATTTTTTGGTTCAGCCTCATTTCCACTTTATGGTTCCTATTTCTTATTCTCTTTCCAGAAAAGGAAAATTATTGAATTTCATTCTGATTTGCCAAGTTGCTGACTACAGTGGAGAATATCACTTCTCTGAATAGCAGACTAACATTTAAAAACAGCCTACAGGTGCACTTTTGTCTACCATTTGGTGTGATGGAGCAAGCACAAAATCTTATTACAGGGACTTCTATACCTCACTGAGAGTTGAACATCAAGCTGTTTCTTTCCTTTTCACATAAGTATTTTCACTTTTTTTTTTTTAATCTGATGATAAATTGCAAATATTGTCAAGTACACAAAGTGCTATTTGGTTTTTGGTGTAAGATATTCCAATAATAGAAAAAAAATCCAACAAACTTCCATCATGGCAAAAATAAGGAATAATTCTTTTCTTGATAGAATAAAAAGGTTGTTCTGAAAATGGTAACTCCATTAAAGGGCAGTACTTGCTCTTAGCTTGTAAGTACTGTAGCTTAAAATGTATTAAAGAAGCTAACAGAATTAGCTGACTATAATTAGGGCTGATAGAAATGGAAGATTGAAGGTGGCACAGTAGAGTACCTCATTCAGTTGGACAGTTTTTCAATGCCTCCTTCTGTGGTCAGGAGTTGTCTGATCAGGTATCTCCATGGACTATGCTTCATATAATGGATGTCATGAACTTTCTTCTGGTGGTTCCCCTTATGAAATATGTTCAATTATGTGAAAATCCAGGAATCAAAGAAATTAATCTTAAAATATCAATTTAAGGAGCTTTAAGTGCTGAAGAATTATACTTCCTTTTGGTTGCTTGGTTTGGAAAAGTGAAAGTGCTGAAAAGCTATAACTGTCACCAACCCCTCAGTTTCATCTTCCCAAAGACAACCTCAGCACTTCATAATAATTCTTCCTGAGATCCATCAGTTATTTCTTCCCCTTTCAACTCATCACCTCTTGCAGCAAAAAAAGTACAAAAATATCCTGCCCCCCAACACTCCTTCATCCCTAACCCAAACAAAAGAAGGCAAATATATTTAGCATTCTGCTTTTCTTTAGTTTGGCTTTGACTTATAGCACATCTTTCGTAATTCTCAGTTGAACATTTTGGTACATCTCATTCAGCCACTCCTGCCACTTTGATTCCTCTTCTTCCACTCAGCCCTTCCACCACAGGAGTTTTGCTAGAGTTTCTGAACAGGTACAGCATCCTGCCTTGTCACGTACTCTGAAGGAAATAAGTTGGAGAAGACCTCTGTTTCCAAACAGTTTTCCTGCAACTGACCTCAATCCTGTGGCTGAAGCTGTCAGGATGAAGATACCTGGCTTCCTATTTGTCCTTGATCAGCCATAGATTACATTCCAGGAGAGGATACCACCCAGCAAAGCTTTTACTGCCGTGGCTGCTATACTGCCTGAAGCAAGCTGTTATATTCTGTCTCCTGGGCTTCCAGCTGCAACTCAGAAAGGAGATGTAGGATATGTGAACAGACAAAACATGAGATAATCAGCAGTGCCAAAATGCATTTCAGAATCACAAGGGCATGGTAATTTTGCCCACTTTCATTAAAGGAATATTTGTTAAGGAACAGAGTTGACACACATATATATAATCTTTTATGTAATAGGAGTGCTATTGCAGTAAAATATGTTGGTTTTCTGTAAAGGAAATGGCAACCTGGACTTTTAAATTTGTGTTAAGACAAGGTGGAAGCATATCAGACAGCTTATGATACAGCCCCAGGATAGTAATTAATAAATAAGAAAATAGTTAGCAAATCCTACAAGAGCTCTGAGACAACTATATACATGGAGAATTATTAACAAGTAATAAACATCACTTGCATTTCCTTCACTTAGGACCACTTTCTTCCCATACTGCCAAAAGTTCAGAACAGTTCCTATGATGCCAGGTCATTTCTGGATATAAAGGAATTTAAAGTAGAATCAAGCCTTGACATTTGTATAAGCACAAGTTTTTTTAGGAAAAAAAAAATCAAATCAAATCTCTACAATATTAATTTCAGTAGGCAGAACGAGACTATTTAAAGTTTGCTATTTGCAAGATGGATTATTCAGAGTCAATAAAACTGCCTCAAATTTCTCAGCTGAAGCTCTTAGCAGAAGCACAGATTCATACAGACCAAATAAACTGCAAATTCATTTCAGCTTTGCCAAATTTTCCTGAAAGTCCAAAATACCTAATTAAAACACAGTCTCCTTAAAATATATATTCTGTTCATCTTTCTGGTTACTGGATTCACTTTTTTGAGGAGTAACAGAATTGAAAAATGTCAAAAAAGAACCCGAGTAAATAGTACACCTAATAAAGCAGAGCATAGCTTCTCAGTCTATACTCATGTGGATCTGTTCTTAGATGTGACCTGAAGCAGCCTGAAAGGCTTTGTTTTCACCATTTAGAGCAGCTATACAGTCTAAAGAAAAGTACTGGCACTGCTATAGGTCTTGACTTGCAGTCTTAAATAATACTCCTGTATAGGAACCTCTTTCTCACTGACAGCATAACACACATAACACACAAATGAAAGTGCTCCATCAATGAACTACAGAGAAAAAGAACTTATTTATTGTTTATCCAGTCTGGAACTGTATCAGCAATGATCTCTGAGTTCTGGGGAGGCCACTTGCTCCAGATGAGGAACTGGTCATCTGCACATCATTAAGGATAAACTGTTGCAAGGCCAAAACTCAGGGTACTCAAAAGGCAAGTTTTTTCTGTTATCTGATTGGCATCTAGACATGTTCAGTAAGAACAGAAACATTTTATGCAATGGAAAGAAGCAACTTTTTATATTAAAAAGCATTCTTTAACATTTTCCTTACAAGCCAAGTATATTTGGTATTTTCCATCTGCCTAAAGTGAGTCAGCTAAGCCAAAAGTTGTCAAAGTAGGTTGTGAGTGAGGAAAAACAGATGCTGAATTCTTTTCAGAGTAATAAATGCATGTTTTCCTTGTAAGCTCCTATACATTGTTCAACAAAAATTGTAAGTAATAAAACATTTGGATTGCTAAAAGCTTCTCCCACACAAAACTGAGGTGCCTTCCAGCCACTGCTCTATCTGTCTGCTTCTACCTAAAGAGAGAGCTTGCAACCCTTTACTGGGACAGCAGCAGCATGTTAGCAGGACTCAGGCATATGCCTGTCCTTTCCGTCCTTGAAATACCTAAGAAATTTTGGGTTTAGGCAGTTAAGATTCAGACAAGAAATTAACATGATCCATTAACTAAGTCACCAAGCTGAGAATGTCTCCATATCATAAGGTAAATCAAGGACGTGGTGCAGGCCTTGAGAATCCTAAGAATGATTGCATCTTCCTTGGAAGGGAGTGACATCCGACTAAATGTCGTCTGCTAAGTTACTGCTGTCATCAACAACATGGTAGTCGAGGTGTCAAGCACCATGGTGCAAGCAGGCAGCATGAACGAGCCTGAAAGCACAGAGCATCATCCAAAAACTCCTCCTGAGCATGCAGAGACATCGAACAATGCACAGAAAGTCAGCCCTGAACTTTCTGACACAGGGAGCAGGCAGGTACAGTAAGGCTCTGTTTCCTTAGTCTGTTCTGCATCATTCTCATTTCTCAGATCAGTTTAAAATCCCATATGGAGTTCATCCAGCTAAAATACTTTGAATGGATACTAAACAAAGTGTTGTTGCATCTAGTTTCTAGGGTTGCCTAATTTCATTTTTCTTCAATGTACTTTAAACTTTAAATATACACAACTGTCATTCTTCCCTCCCCTTTCGTCCCTTCTCTTCTACTTCTTTGTTTCTTCACTATGTTACCTCTAATGATTATCTTTCTGGGTATTATTCCATCATTTTCTAAGAAGTTAGTTAAATCTGCAGTGAGCTAAAATCCTTCTGATTGAACGTATGAACATTATATTCAATAGGACAACTGCCTGTAAAAACGCTGTATTTTTATTTTCACTGTAGCACAGACCACTTTGATGACATGTTTCAATCATATTCCCTATTAATTATACACACACATTTCCTCCTGCTGCAACTGTCAGTGAGATTTTCAAGTGGAACACTCCGCATACTTGGAATACTTACACCAGCTCCATGCTTACAATTTTTCTGTAAGAGAGCTGGAAAAGGACTTTGTTCAGGAAACCTGTAAAATCAGTGATGCTTAGAAACAGTTGAACAAAATGTGTGCTACAAGATTTTGAGGCTTACTTTTCTGAGCTTAGGCATAATGCCTACTGAATAAACTACAGTTCCATTGTTTAACCATAAGCTTGCCTTTCTATTTTTTGTTGTTGTTTTTTGGGGGGTTGTTTGGTTGGTTTTTGGGTTTTTTTTGGTTTTGGTGTGGTTTGGTTTGGTTTTGTTGCTTTTGATTTTTGTTTTGGGGGTTTTTTGTTGTTTGTTTGGGTTATTTTGTTTGTTTGGTTGGGTTTTGTAAGAATTTATGCACTCTTTGGCAGAAGCAGCAAACAGTTTCCAGATATTAGCCTGCCAAGGTAAATCATAAATTATGCTTAAAGGAAAACCCATTACTGAGCTTCAATCATTTATTGCATAATGAATGTATATTTCAGATACAGTGAAACATTTATAAGGTTATTGAAAGTATAGCAATTAATAAAGCACAGGTGAAGGCAAACAGCAATGCATTTGGTATTTAGGAGTCTACTGGTGATATATTGTATAGGATATTAAATATAGTTTAAATATACTACCTTGTCCCATCCTTTCCCCCTCAAAGCCCTAGACTCTTATCACATCATTACTGGAAGTAATCAAATATATTTATGATGAACCATTCATTAACTAAACACTTAATTTCCTATATAAAAAAAAAGAAAGCTGTCTTTTTCTGATTAAGATAATAACAAAAATTAATCTGGCACATCATAAAGGTCAGATTGCACATCTCAAGTGGTCTTTTTTGGTTGCAGTTATGATCACATTCTTCCTCCAAGCTGAGAAATGTCTGTTCATATTTCACATGCATTCACTGAATGGAAGTAGCCAGATTTGCTCTGCTATAATTTTCAAGTTCTGAAATTAGGTAAGATTGGAAATGCTCCCATCCTCCATTTCTTTTCCTGGTAATTCATGTGTTTTGGGCTCATGAATGTGGTTTGTGATTCTGTATGAGAACATTGGCATAAATAATAATAAAATTAATAAAAATAATTGTTGTATTGAGTAAGACTATAAAAAATCTGGTTTTGCCTGTATGAAAAAAGGTATGCATGGATCAAATACTTTTAATAAAGATGATATATTAAATGTATTGAATATCCATGTATCTACTGAGAGTTTCTACACATTTATTTAAGAAACTGTGATGATAGAAATTGAATGCAGGGCCCATTTTATTTAAAATGCACAAATAAAATTTGACACCCGATTACAAAAGCAGAGTGCAATGATTGATAGCCTGTCACCAAGAAAGTTAAGCTCAGAACAAACTTCTACACAGCACAAGAAAACATTGCAGCTGCTGGGGCAAAGCCTACCTGAGGGCTCAGGCAAAGGAGACTTTGACAATATTTGCCCTTTCTATCTGATTAGATCATTGAAATGTGAACTGAAGAACAAAGCAACAGAAAAAATTTGCCACATAACCACTGCAAGACTCACAGTTGTGTAAGACATCTGGAGCAGGGGCACAGCAGATGACAAAAACCCCTGTGACAGCTGCCAACTGGCCTCAGATGAGGAATCATAGAGACTGGCCCCGAGCCATGTCCTCAGTGCATGCCGGATACCTGACACGTAACACAACAGCAAAACCAGCCGTTCCTCACGGAGGGACACATATCCACAGGTGTCCAACACTGTATTAAGGCCGTGGTACATGGAGGTCACTTGTCCAGATATTGGCTTAGGTGTCCTGGGCCTGTCATGCTGGACTGGGCTGTGCTGGTCTACGGGGCAGCGGCTGGTTCTTGTGAGTGTGAAGTGTGTGAGTGTATCGTACAACAGAAATCTTACAAGAGGAATTGCAATCCACTCATTTTGCTTAGGAAATTCATGTCTGATTGTGTGTCACTAAGCAATGTTGTTTTGCTTATGCAGATGTACCGACAACACTTCCTGTAACAGCATCAAAGATTTCATAAAAGCACTACATACATGCTCCAGAACAAAATATGTGATGTTATTTCTCCATGTGGTAGAAGAAAATCTGTGTTTAAAAAGAAGCAGACTCTTTTTTAAAAAGAAGCATTTTTCATTGATTGGAAGCAGATTTATTGTGGTAAATACAAAAAATGTCTGAGAGCACTAGAGACAAAAAGTATGTGGGGGTTTCTCCTTTTTTGCACAAAAGAAAATAAGTCTAGTACAATTATGGCTGCATATGAAGCCACCTGAAAGCAGCTTCTCAGTTTAAGTGTGATGTAAATCATTCTATAGAGTGTATTCCCCTCTTTCCCCCTATTTATTCCCAATTTTCCCATTCTTTATTCTTAACTTTCCCATCATTTATCACAAATTTCTCCCTTCTTTATTCCCAATTTTCCCTTTCTTCATTCTCATTTTTCCCTGTCCTGAAGAAAGGGAAAATTGGGAATAAAGAAGGGGGAAATTTGGGATAAATGAGGGGAAAGTTGGGAATAAACAAGGGGGAAATTGGGAATAAAGAATGGGAAAATTGGGAATAAAGAAGGGGGAAATTTGGGATAAATGAGGGGAAAGTTGGGAGTAAAAAATGGGATAATTGGGAAAAAAGAAGGGTGAAATTTGGGATAAATGAGGTCTTTAGGGGAACCATTGCAAGATAAGTCATTGTGGTCAAACATTCCCTAAGTATAAGCAGAGGAAGGTAACCTCTAAGAACTTATTCTTGTTATGAGAAGAAATTGAATACATGTTCTGTAACATATGGGGAAAATCATCACAATCTTGTTGGTATACCTACCCTACGAAAAACAAGGACCTTCTTCTTGCTGTAATGGCTAACTAACAGTGCTCATTTCAGTGCTTTACAGTACTGCCCACCAAATGGTGTGAGAGAAGAAAGATGATGAACTCCAATTATCACTAAAAGCAGGAAGTTGTACATAAAAGTTCACTAGAATTGCACAACTGACACATGAGAGAGCATAGCAGATGGTGAACAAAAATCCTCTTCACACAATGTTTTGGGTTTGAATGTAATTGCTGGAAATATAGCCAGTAAAACTGTTTATCAAAAATGTGCAGTGACTGTAAGAGAAAATAAGTGTGATAATTGTGAATGTGCTTGTTTGTGATGCTTCAAAGGAGGAGCAGATCATTGAGACTTCGCCAAGAATCACTGCTGCACAGCCCTGTTCAGCATCAGGTCTTCTTTCATATAAGGAAAGGAAAGCATCTGGGAAATTTAACTTGAACTGTGCTTTCTATATGGAGAGAACAGGAGCAAACACTTATTTCACACTGTGGTGTTTGGCGTATAAGCAATTCTTGGTGTGCCAGTAGTAACAAGCATAAATGTAGAGTCAATATTGTAAAGCAGGAAGAAGTGAATGCTGACATGTTTACAGCATACCAGACTGTATTTGAAGGGTTTGGGTCTGTTCCAGGAAAACAAACCATAAAAATGAACTCAAATGTTATACTAGTAGGAAAGTACTGGGGAAAGTAATGGTGACATTATAAAGCAAACTAAAAACACAGCTAAGCTCTATTGGAGAACTGCAAGTTAGAGAGCTGCAGACACTCAAAGGCAATTGCTGATAGATCTGAAAGGACTCAGATAAAAATGTTTGGGTCCTTGTAAATCTAACTGTGCCTACCAGACAAGAACAGTCTTTGCATATTACTGAAGAAATAAAAAGCAGTAGAGAATAGAAAATTATTTATACATTTATGCAGTAGTAGTGGTTTCAGTAATTCTATTGGCCAAAAAATCAGAAGCAGAAAGGAATCTGAAGCAGTACACTTTTGACATTATTTTTAGAAATGTACGGTTTGATGGACAGCCATCTGGTATCCAGGAAAGAGATGTATACTCTGGCATGCAGTGGCAGGACATTGAGGGATGTTACGATAGCTCCTCTTAGACCAAGAGAGAAAATATAGGAGAAAAGCTTTCAAAACATTCACCTTTTTGGTCACATTATGACATAGCAAAAGTTGAAATCAGATATGTATAAAGACATTTCAAATTGATTTTGGCAGCAAGTAATATGATTTTTTCAAATATCATTTAAAATAATTAACTCTTTGGAGAAATTTTGCAATTGTAGTGCTGCAGTGCAGTGATTAGTGACATCATTCCAGCCTTTTAGAGAGACAAATACAATCATTCATCAAAATGTCAATGCATGAGAAAGTACAGGAGGTGCTAATACTTCCTTTTGAATAGTTGAACACAAAGGGGGGTTTGACTTATTTTCTCTAACAGTGGATTCAAATTTCATATTGAACCAAATTTTCTAATAGCATAAACCATGTCTTCACTAGTATTTTACAAGTAGGCTGTTTATTTCTCAGTACTTCTAATGTAAATTCACCACAGGTAGCCCAACAGTATAACCCTGTAAAAGAAGGGAAAATATCATAGTGTTGTGTTTGGCTCTGGTCAACTTCATCAGTATATCTATAAGAAAGTCATGAATGAACACGTGAATTGGGAGTCACTTGGAGTCACTTTTAGAAACACTTTGACAAGCAATGCTTTACTACCAATATAGAGAAAGCAAGTTACCACTACAGAAATGCCAAATGAAAGCTGGATACAAGCCATGAAAGTGTTCAAAGGCAGCAGATGTCTTTTTCAGAGCATATTTGCATTATGGAAAAGACTTGAGCATGGAAGTCAGATCATAGATAATGTTTGCATGAACAGTTGGGACACATTTTGGTATATTCTGTGTCACTGTGACTTATTTGTGATCTTTGCTTCTTGATGTGTACCACTATGACAGAGAGCAAATATTGGCCAAGTGACACTTCAGCCACAATAAACACTAAACATTACAGAGACACATCACAACTTAAAATGAATATTGTCCCTTGACAATATTATAAAATAGTTTTAGTAGAGCTCCATACAAGAAAGATGTAAATGAGCTACCTCAGTGAGTTATCTTCCAGTGTACTTTCATAGAGTCTTTGTCCAGTGAGGACACACCTGTATTTTTCAAACGTCGCATTTTACAGTGAATGGAAAGCACAAAGAAGCAGCAGGTCAGGAGCTGTTACTCGGCTCAAGAGAGAAATGAGTACGTTGATGCACCCCAAAACACTATTCACTGTTCTCTCCCCATGCTTCTTTCTCCTTAACACTAAGAATGTCCTAGGTTTCACCTTGAAGCTCTGCCATCTCATCTTTTCTGTATTCTCTCATCATGTCTGGCCTACATCAAACCGTACTCATGGTTGGCCCATATCAAAGTTTGTAGTATAAATAACCACTCTAGTTGCTTCATTCATTTGCTTAATAAGCCCGTTAATAGTTTGGTACATAATATTAAACAAAGCCATCACCAAATTCCTACTCTGAATTTCAGAGGTGACCTCAGATCATGGGTTTGCCCCAGTGTATACAGAATTTTCAATAAGTCTTCATTAATTTCCTTTGCTATCAGCTTCACTCTACTGTCATGTCATGAAAATAACGCCTGCCTATCAGGTTCATGATGTCATGTTCCAAGTTCAGCTTTGTAACAACACCTCACACTGTATCTCTCTGAGTTTAAATTACCTTAAGGTAACAGTTTGGAAACATCTTTGTGGACCTGATATGCAAGAATGCAGAAGTTTCAACAAGGATGAAGGGACAAAGTGCCTACAATAACAGTTTCAATGATCTCACTAACATATTTATTAGTAAGCATGTAGAGTGGAAATGAAAATTGATTTACTTATCATTATAATTTCCTCCATCAGTGTGGTTCTATTGCGAAGAAAATGTCAGATTTGCTAAAAGAAGCTAGTTCTGTTGAACAGAAAGGGTACAAAGCTTTCTCACTTTCTAGTATATTGAATTACAGATCTGGATTTTACTCAAGTACTTGACAATCCCAGGAGGAAAACTGCAGGATAGTAGGGGTAAAATCTCAAAATCCTGTGTATGACATGGGAGACTAATGACCTCCTAAATAATACAGGTGCTATTAAAAAGGTTCACTGTATCCTCATATTACTTTTGTATGCCAAAGCAGCCAGTTTTATGGCTTTTGCCATTTTTATTGCTTTATGCAAACTTGTGCTTGACCTTTCTTATTTTACTGTACCTGGGAGTCAAATGCATTGACCAAAGTTTCTGGAAAGATATATATAACACTCTGTATCTGATTTCTGGTGTTTCTCCTCTGATTTTCATATGATAAATTAATTAAATTGCTGCTTACATTCTCTTTGTCTATAAATAAAGCTAGTAAGAAATAAAACACACTGTAAGAATTTATTCTAAAGTAATTAGTTAAAAATTGCCTGTTGTCTTTTTAAAAATATTTATTAGTCTCAGAGGGTTAATGGTGTCATACTGAACAGAGACATTGAGTGATTGTGTCAATATTATCAAGGTCAAATGAAGTGCCACTGACTCCAACTTGGTTTTGACGCAATGTAACCTGACTAATAAAATAAAAAAACTAATTTTAAAAATAATTTACCTCCTGTAGACCTTAAAATGGATTTTACTAATGAAAACTAGCATTTTTTTTCCTGATAGGTGAAGCAAATGAGACTGTGGAAGCAAGTAGATGTTGACAAGGGCAAACAAAATGTCCAATGAGATGGTCTATCCAATTGGAAGTAATTTTGAACACTGTCCCTCAATGTTTAAACACAAGGGTTTTCTACTGCAGCCCAAGAAAATAAACCCATAAATTGTTTCTTTAGCAAGATATTCATTGACAAGTGTACTCACTAGAACTGTTCTCTAGTGACCAAAAATGTTGCCATGAGAGAAAAGTGCTCTCTGTTGTTTTCAACTGGTGGTTAGGAAAGACTAAGAATTCAGTGAACTCTGTAGAAGCACCCAGCACAGGTCCTCAACCTGACTTTGCCTGCACAGAACAGTTAATAAGCCTTAGGCAGAAACATCCACCTGCACAGATGTGTTTTTACAATTACAGCTCCATTTATTTTGTTCATATTTTAGCTAGGTTTTATTTTACAAAAGGAATATCAGGGAACTGCAACAGAAAATCTATTAGAAATCCTTTAGAGGACAAAAGGGCAAGATCTACAGACTTCTAAGCATTAGCAGCTTATAGAGGTGACATCTGCATAAGAAGGAAACAAAGCTGACACATGTAAGATAAAATACATGCTATATACCATATATGACATATGCCGACAAAAGCATTTTGTTTTAAATCCACAAATCATAGTAAGTGGTATAAAACTCCGAATAGGAACCAAAGTTTCAGGGTTTGGTTCTTTGAATTGCCTGCGTACCTGAAGCTAAATATTTAAATCCCCATTAAAAGATTAGTGTTAAAATTGTTCCCACCGAGGAGGGCAAAGCCGCTTTGTAAGACAATTTTCACACTTGAGAATAAAGTGAAAGGAATCTTCCAGAGACTCTTAAGTCCAGCCTATTAATATACAGACTGGATGGGTAGTCTGCAAGATGGGTAGGAAATTGGCTAACAGGTTGCACTCAGTGGGTGGTGATCAGTGTTTTTTACTGAGGCTGGCAGTCTGTAACAACTGGGGTTGCCCCAGAGATGGCCCCATGTCCCTTAGCTTCTGCCCTGGTGGTGGGATTGGAAGCACCAGACTGTGCAGTGAAGCGGACTCAGCACTGGGGAGAGCTAATCTTGCAGAGAAACCCCGACAGGCTGGAAGAGTGAGCTGTCGAGAACAGTCTGAAGATTAAGAAAGACAAGTGAAAAGCCTGTACCTGGGATAACATAACCAACAAGCTCAGCACAAGCTAGGACTGTGAGTTTGGGGAGCAGCCTTGCTGGGAAGTCCTGATAGACAACCTAAATAAACATGGATCAGCAGTGTGCTGCTGTGGCAACAAAGACAGAACTGATCCTGTTCTGCATCCCCAGAGACATTATTAGCACAGATAGAAGGGGGATCATCCCAATCTTCTCAGTGCTTGCAGACCACACCTGGAATATCATTTCCAGTTCTGGTCCCCACAATTCCAGAAAATCATGGACGGAAGAAAGCAGTGCAAAGGAAGGCCACAAAAATGATCAAATATAAGAAAGAATTTTTTTTGCTGGGAGAACAACCCTTCACTTGAACAGGATCCCCAGGGGTGTGCCAGTGTCCCTGTCTCTTGAGGCTTTCCAAATGCAATTGGATATGGTGCTGGATAGTTTCATATGAGTCCTCTGTCCTACAAAAGGTTGGACTCCATGAACTTTTTAGGTCACTTCCAACCTGGGCACTTCCATGATTCTATGATTTCATGAACTTTTCACAATCAGGTTTGAACATTTTTGTCCACATGATTTCTTGTCAGGTAGTCAAGTTAGGAGAATAAAATATACAAATGAAGGGTTTATGGGAAAAGAGAAAGGAGACATTGTTCTATTGCTAGTGGCAAACATGGCTAAAAAATTGTGGCTGACCAAGTCTTTCAAGGATTTCTTCATCGTACGGTTCTACAGATCATTTGAATTAGGATGAAGTCTCACATTATGAGATGCCTGTCTCAGCTGGGAAGCCAAAACGTATGGCCAGAGTTGCCAACAACAACTTTTTGTACACTCTCTTAGCTTTAACTTTTTAATGGTTTGGTTTTTTGGGGTTTTTTTTGCCATTGCCACTTCTCAGCAGCTTAAAAAAAAAAAGCTTGAACAGGCTGTTCTAGAGGAGGGCTTTGCATTGAGGCAGACTGGTCACACCATTACATGACCAAGGGAAACATTTTTTTACTTAGTCCCATTTTCCCATTACCTGACAATGCAATATCTCCTTGTTGTCACATCTCCAAATTAGATTTCTGATCTATCTACTATGTCAGCCTCATAGAGGTCAAGTAGTTAGCTTTGGAGCTGGAAGCCTGGTCAACTCCTGTCTGCTAGGATGTCTACTTTTTCATGTTAGCATGTTTTCAACATAAGCTAAACAATCCTAGCTCTGACACTGCAGGTTTAGACACACAGAGGATGCTTGTGACCACAGAGAACCAATTGCAAGACAATGAAAATTTCTAGAGGGTTGAATCTGCTGCCCAGGACAGTATCTCCTTACCTTTCAGTTACTGAAGATGAGAATTACTTGATATAAATCACTGGCTAGATTTAGACCATATGGGAAAAAGGCAATCATTGGATGTGTAATTGAAAGAATTGTAATTATATTGGATATGTAAAAGACTGATCTCATTGCTCATATCAGCTTTTTCTTTGCACTCAGATGTTTTTCTTTTGTGGACATCCTTTCATATTAAATTAGAAAGATGTGCTCATATTACAATTTTGTTTAGTATATTCCAGATTAGTTGAATAGCATGTTGTATTTTGTTATTTGCCATGAGAAATGCAGCCTTCAGAATTTTTGAGTCCTCTCTCAGAAACAAAAAAGCGCTTTAAATGATTTCCAGATAGATTAGAAGGGGTGAATCCAAACTTGAATCTGATCCTTGCAAAACAATGTACCTGGTAAGTACACTGCACTTCCGTCCTGTGGGATAGTGTGGAAACAAAGTTTAGATATTAGAACTCTTGAGAGATCTCTCAGTTCCAACTACTCTCTGATAGTTCTAAAGTTGTGTCAAAAACACATTCTATAAATATGAAGGGATTTTACTTTGCATTCCTTCTCTTGCCACCCACTCTTCTTAAAAAAACTTAAAAAAAATATTTTGGTGATTTTATAGCCTATTCCTTCCTTTCTTCCTTCCCTCCTTCCCTCTTCTCCTTTTGTTCTGTTCCTCCCTTCCTTTTTCCCTCCCTCCAAAGGACACACCAGCCTCCTGAAAAAGCAGAGCTTCTGTAGATCTGTTTGCTGAGAAAGAGGAAGGTATACCTGAGTATCCATGTCATCTCTTTCCCACTCCTACCACCTTCTTCTCCTCCACTGATGAACTATTAAAATCAAGGGCTGCTGATTCGTCCTTTCTCGTGTCCCCTCAGACACACAGGGTCTCTCAATGCTGCAGCTGCTCATGCCTGCCATACTGAATTTAGGCCTCAGTATTTTATCCTGTTTTTGGTTATCTGATGCCTGGCATTCTTCACTAATATATACATATAGATATATAGACTTTTCCTGGCTCTCTTTCAGTTTAGGAGTTCATAAATGGTAGGTTCATCAACAGCATAGATTTTCTCTTTTTAGAAAAGGAGACATAAGGAGAGAGAGAAGAAAAATATAAAAGAAAGGGTAGCTGTACAGAACATGCATACAAATGCTTGATTAACCCTCTCCTAGGAATAAACATTGTTCAGTGAGTTTTTCATGAATAAATTACTTTCTGATCTATTTGTAATGCTTGCTAGAAAATATTTTCATCTTTTGTAAATACCAAGTCTGAATTCCAACCTTTTGTTGATCATTTTGATATACACTTAGAAATGCTACAAACTCAAACAAAATGCCTCACCCACATGACCCATTTTTTTAACTCCATGAACTCCATGTTTGAAATTAGGAGGGCCAGGTTCTTTACTGAGATAAACATTCAGTGCTACAGAACTTGTCTGTTAAGTGACTTCTCACCTGGCAATAATATGATATGCCTTGTCTTCTTATATGTCTTCAATCAAGAGATATTTGTTGTTCCTCAAATCTTAAAATGCTGTTTGACTCAGAACCCCAAAAAGTACCCAGGTTTTTTTATTCCCTTCCTCCAAAGAAAGTATTTCGATTTTTTGTCTTTTCTTTGGCCAAAGAATTCTATACTTTGCAATTGTTCTCAGTGCAACTAGGAAAAGTCTAAGCTTATTCTGAAAATGGGGTTAATAATACTGCAAAACTGCTCAACAGATTCTGTATAACACTGAGATTAACTGTCTGACATGCAGCTGAAACAATTAGTGAAAATGACAGCATAGGTGGTTGAAGATATAAATGATTAAGTCAAAACAAATGACAAATACTTGCACAGTCTTTTTATTCTTTTCATAACAACATTATCCTGGTCATTTTCGATATCTATTTATACACTGATTGGGAAAAAAAGAAGGGTATTCTTTTCTTATCAGTCATTTCACAGTTGACCTGTGTGTGTCCCAATGATAGTAGTCAGTTCCGGCTCTTTGTCACAAGCACAAGTCAGTAGGCACTGATTCACTTTTCTCATGTGAGCTGTTCTCTTCTAATATATGTGTAGTTTCTGTGGTCTGAAAAATCTTCACTGATTACAAATCTCTGCCTTAGAACATCAGCTCTAAATGAGCAACAAAGCATACTGGATATTCCCTGAGAATTTTCACATTATCCCAAGGAATTGCAAACAAAATTAAGGTACTATCCTGTCGTGGTTTAAGTTACCAAATCATATTCAGTATTGAAACTGTTCAGTTGTACTCAACCTTGTCATGAGAATGCTTTTATGCCTTTTAGAGGCAGTCTTTTAAAGTACTTGAGCCAGGAGATGACAACACATCAAACAAACAATAAGACAAACAAACAACAAAATCCAAACAAACAAACAAACCCTCAGGAAGGTCAGCTCACATTTTACCCCAATGTAGACAGAAGTGCAAGTCTAAAGTGTATTCATAGGGTCCTCCTTCTTTCATTTTTTGAAGATGGAAGTAACATTGGCTTTCCTCCAGTCACCAGGTACGCTCCTGGTTGGCATTATTTTTCAAAGATGATGGACAGTGGCTTAGAAACAACATCTGCCAGCTCCTTTAGCATGCTCAGCATCATGGCCCATGGGTGTTAAGTCTGTCTAGCTGATTTCTGACCCAACTTTATGACCAAGGGGAAGTCTTCCTTTCTCCAGCCTTATTCTCTTAATTCTCTTAGTTGGGATTCATGAGGGCCAGCCTCAACACTAAAGACCGAGTCAAAGAAGGCATTCAGTAACTCTGTCTTCTCTGTGTCTGGCCCTTTTGCCTGATTTCTTGCTCGTGGGGTACACTGGTCTTGAGCTTGGAGGAAGTGGTGCTTGAATGTTGACCAGCTGTTTTGGACCCTTTCTCTTCTAGATCCCCATCCCATGGGATTCCTCTGTGTAGGTCTTTGAAGAGGTCAAGGTTAGCTCTCCAGAAGTTTAGCGTTCTAGTCCTTCTTGCTGCTTTTTTTTGTCTCCATGCAGGATTCTGAGTTCCACCATCTCACGGTCACCACAGCAAAGGCTGCCCCCAACCTTCATATCTTCAACCAGTCCCTCCTGGTTTGTTGGTACAAGGTCCAGCAACACACCTTTCCTTGTTGGCTTTTCCACTGCCTGTGTCAAAAAGCTATCATCAGAGGTCTGTGGGAACTTCACGGACTTTGTGTGCCAAGCCGTGTTGTCCCTCCAACAAATATCACAGAAGTTGAAGTCCCCCAGGAGAAACAGGGCCTGTGACTGTGAGGCTGCTTTCAGCTGTTCACAGAAAGCCTCATAAACTTCCTCCTCCTTACTACAGGCNGCAACACACCTTTCCTTGTTGGCTTTTCCACTGCCTGTGTCAAAAAGCTATCATCAGAGGTCTGTGGGAACTTCACGGACTTTGTGTGCCAAGCCGTGTTGTCCCTCCAACAAATATCACAGAAGTTGAAGTCCCCCAGGAGAAACAGGGCCTGTGACTGTGAGGCTGCTTTCAGCTGTTCACAGAAAGCCTCATAAACTTCCTCCTCCTTACTACAGGCGGCCTGTAGTAAACACCCACAACAGTCACCCATATTAATCTGTCCCTCAATTCTCACCCATAAGCTCTCATCTCTTTTGTTTGCCTCTGCATAGAGTTCAATAAATTCCAGTTGCTCTCCCACATTTCCTTCAGTTCTCTTTTACTTTTTGCTCGTCTGGGTTTTTTTCTCAATCTTTCTCTCTTTCTCTTTCTCTTTCTCTTTCTCTTTCTCTTTCTCTTTCTCTTTCTCTTTCTCTTTCTCTTTCTCTTTCTCTTTCTCTTTCTCTTTCTCTTTCTCTTTCTCTTTCTCTTTCTCTTTCTCTTTCTCTTTCTCTTTCTCTTTCTCTTTCTCTTTCTCTTTCTCTTTCTCTTTCTCTTTCTCTTTCTCTTTCTCTTTCTCTTTCTCTTTCTCTTTCTCTTTCTCTTTCTCTTTCTCTTTCTCTTTCTCTTTCTCTTTCTCTTTCTCTTTCTCTTTCTCTTTCTCTTTCTCTTTCTCTTTCTCTTTCTCTTTCTCTTTCTCTTTCTCTTTCTCTTTCTCTTTCTCTTTCTCTTTCTCTTTCTCTTTCTCTTTCTCTTTCTCTTTCTCTTTCTCTTTCTCTTTCTCTTTCTCTTTCTCTTTCTCTTTCTCTTTCTCTTTCTCTTTCTCTTTCTCTTTCTCTTTCTCTTTCTCTTTCTCTTTCTCTTTCTCTTTCTCTTTCTCTTTCTCTTTCTCTTTCTCTTTCTCTTTCTCTTTCTCTTTCTCTTTCTCTTTCTCTTTCTCTTTCTCTTTCTCTTTCTCTTTCTCTTTCTCTTTCTCTTTCTCTTTCTCTTTCTTTCTCTCTTTTTCTCTTTTTCTCTTTCCTTCTCTTTCTTGCCCTTCCTTCTTTCCTGCCTTCCTGGATGCCTGCCATCCTGCCTTTCTGCCTGCCATCCTGCCTCCTTGCCTTCCTTCCTGCCTCTGTCCCTCCCTCCCTCCCTCCCTCTCATTTTACNCCATGCAGGATTCTGAGTTCCACCATCTCACGGTCACCACAGCAAAGGCTGCCCCCAACCTTCATATCTTCAACCAGTCCCTCCTGGTTTGTTGGTACAAGGTCCAGCAACACACCTTTCCTTGTTGGCTTTTCCACTGCCTGTGTCAAAAAGCTATCATCAGAGGTCTGTGGGAACTTCACGGACTTTGTGTGCCAAGCCGTGTTGTCCCTCCAACAAATATCACAGAAGTTGAAGTCCCCCAGGAGAAACAGGGCCTGTGACTGTGAGGCTGCTTTCAGCTGTTCACAGAAAGCCTCATAAACTTCCTCCTCCTTACTACAGGCGGCCTGTAGTAAACACCCACAACAGTCACCCATATTAATCTGTCCCTCAATTCTCACCCATAAGCTCTCATCTCTTTTGTTTGCCTCTGCATAGAGTTCAATAAATTCCAGTTGCTCTCCCACATTTCCTTCAGTTCTCTTTTACTTTTTGCTCGTCTGGGTTTTTTTCTCAATCTTTCTCTCTCTTTCTTTCTCTTTCTCTTTCTCTTTCTCTTTCTCTTTCTCTTTCTCTTTCTTTCTCTCTTTTTCTCTTTTTCTCTTTCCTTCTCTTTCTTGCCCTTCCTTCTTTCCTGCCTTCCTGGATGCCTGCCATCCTGCCTTTCTGCCTGCCATCCTGCCTCCTTGCCTTCCTTCCTGCCTCTGTCCCTCCCTCCCTCCCTCCCTCTCATTTTACTTTTCTCTATTTCTTTCCTGTATTTTACTTTATTTCTCTCTCTTTTTCTCTATTTTCACAGTTATGGAAAAGGTTCCAGATATACCATAATTAAGGCCATAGAAACTCTCACAATGAAAGCTTCAGTGAAACAATTAATTTTAAGTGAAAAGGGAATTCATCAGTAACTTGCTTTAATTTGCAAGCACATCAGATGTATTTCTTTTCATAAATAAAACTAGGCACACCTACCAATTTATAAATATGAATGTACGCATTCATAAACTTCCTATAAATGTACAACAAAGATGTCTAGACTGTAAAAGCATGCTTGAGTCTCATCAGTTTTTTTAATAAAGAAATGAGGTGCATATATATAAGAAGATAAACTACCATGCCACAAATAGCACCTGGGAGGAATTGAAGTAATACTATGAAAATAATAAGCAAAAGAGATGAGAAATATTTCCTATTTTATTGTTTCAGCAGAGCACTGCTTATCTGTAATACAGACTCAAACAATTATAAAAAGTCCAGTGATCATAAACTGTACCTCAAATCACAATATGCATGTCTTAACAGAAAGTGTATACCATTTTCAGCAATGATGATTGAGTATTCCACTAAATTTTTAAAGATAATGCCTGTGAAAAAAAAGAAAACAGTTTAATAGTTTACATTGATTACTCATGATTGGACCTATTTCAAAACATTTTCCATGAAAGACCTCCAAACGTTCCAAACACATGAGACTTAAGAACTACAACAAATCAGTCATCAAGAAATCACCACTAACCTGAACTGAAGGACATTAATAGGCAAATGCAGTCAGAAGGCATCATACATGTCCAATATATCAATCAGCAATCAGCTTAACATGATACCACAGTAGGTGAAGATACTACTACAATGTATCTTACCATCAATCAATATATCTCATACTTTGGTAAGAGGCAGTGAATAAAAGATGTCTGTTTATAGAGAATATACAGGATGTGCTAGGATAAACATGGCTTTCATATTTCCTGACTGCACCCATGAAACTGTCTCTTTGTAGAGATAAGTCTTTGTGGGGTGACCTTATTCTTTAAAAACCGTGAGCCCCTTTCACAGTGTACGCTGTAGCTATACTGCTTATATAAAGTCCTTTGAGCTAGCAGCAAGGCTTGCATCAAATTTTTTAAGCAGTTTTAGCACTTTTTTACTGTTGCTAGAAGTACTGATAATACTGACAATACCTATTTGACAAGTCATTCATATAAGACGTTGTATTTGTCCTAGACACCAGTGTTGTGAAAAGGGGAGAAAGCTTGTCAACATAATTCCATTTCCATTATGTTCATTTCATAATGTTTTATAATGTTTTTAATTTAAGCCACCCCAAAAAAAATCTTTTAGTGCAGTGCACAAATTTGGCACTGCACCCTCCACTTTCTAAGAAGATCTGCTCAAGCAGAAGTTCCGCATACATGCACTTTAATTTTGATATTACACAAACAACATGAAAATACCCATTCCTGCTTTTTGTTTGCAGTGTGGATTTGGAAAGATTAGAATATTCAAAACCAGACTAATCTTCTTATGCTTATATTTAGTGATGCGTTAATGGCTGTTCATGATCATTTTGGGAGGACTCTACAGTGTTACTTTCTAGATTTACAGATTAAACTCTGAATCTAACAAAGTGCTCGGTGGCCACTCCATTTGACTTTAATTGTCTTATTCTCAGTGTGTCACAGACATCAACTTGTTTGTCTTAAATGACCTTTAACACTTTTAGGAAAACAACATCCATCTGCTCCATGTTCTCCTTGCCCACATTTTTTCTAGCAGCAAAGTCAGTTCTAGAGTAGAGACAACTACTTTTTCAGTGTGGGTTTCACCCAAATGTGCCAAGTAGATTTCTATCTCATTCCATGGCTTTCAGGTGAGAGTAGCAAGAAGTACAAATTCTCCAGTTATAATTAAAATGTAACACCTCCTGAAATCAAGATCTTCCAAATAAGGGATCAAAATATTTGAAGATAAAAGCACCTGTAGATACTGAAAAAGCTCCAGCAGAGAATTTCTTCAGCTCTCTGTAGCATTTTGTGAGAGTTCTGTCTTTCCCATGCAAACTATCTCAGACTATGTTACGGTTTTGTAAACTTTATGCACCTGCAGGATGTTTGCCTGATTGTTATGGTTTTGACTAGGAAAATAATTAGAAACGGGTATCTTAGAATTTGACCAATCCCCTCAAGGGATGGATGGCCAGAGGGCCAATTGCCTTATGCCACTTAACACACTTTTTGTGAACTAGTATATAAAAACCCTTGGAAATTATTAAAGTTGCTTCCTTTCATCTCGGATCCTGGGATTCTGCGTTTTTCTTATTTTGCTGTCCGGACTCAGCCGCGACAAGCACCTATCGCATTTTTGTAGCTTCCCTTCAAAGCCCAAAGCTGACTATGATCTGTGGGCCAAGTGGGCTATTTGTTGGCAACTATGGAACCATTTTTTATTTATCTGTCTAGTGCTTTAGCTCTAGCAGTCATAGTGGGCACCTTAGCTGCTTGTAAACTAAAGGTTAAGGATCTCATAAAGAAGATTTAAAATGAATTTTTTGTTAGACCTATAGGAGCTTTGTTTCTGTTTGACAGCTGTTCTAGAAGTAACTCTGTTGCAGGAAAACCAGGCATGGTAGTAGACTTAGAATTTTTTTTATATACAGTCTGCTTGATATCTTCATAAGAAAATATTATATGTTTTTTTAATAAACTGTTCCAAACAGCCATAATACCTGTCTTTCACTCATTTAACTCTTGTATACTATTGCTAAGAACTTATGATCCCATTTTCCTAAAAAAACCCCCCAAAACACTATATCTATGATGACTGTAGAATTAAAGCTCACATCGTCTCATAACTATTTAAAGTTAGTTGAAAGCCCACTGGCTTCCTCTGTGACTGAATTGTCATCCTCCCATAATTTTGAGTTTGAGGATGTCACAGCATCTTTTGAAGCAGCGTAATACTATCAGAGACTGACAAATTATCATGCAGGCCACAATTCTGCTTAGCAAAGCGCTCAGCTTCTCCCTCATTAACATTCCAGATAAGGAAACACCTTTGCTTCTGATTTGCTTAAACCACACCAGCAGGCAGTGCACTAAACTCTTCAAAGGCAGCTGCCCTTAACCTTTTATGTTTCAGCGCTTTTCTTTTATAATTCCTTTCAACTAAACTTAAAAGTTCCTGCTTACTTCATTGCCAGTCCCAGGGCAGGTTTGATATATAGCACTTCAGCCAGCATCTGTTTTGCCCTTCACAACTATTGACTTTTCCTATAAGGCTGCAATTCTTCTGAGAATATGCGTACACATAGAAACACACATGAAGACACACACATGCATCGAAGATTTACAGCACCACAGTGCTGTATCTTACCTCAGGAGACAGCACACTCCTGCTCCTCTGAGCCCAGTCAGCTACAGCAGGTGGCCCGGGGAGGGACATGTCCAAGCAAATTTGAATATGTCCAAGGATGGGGGTTCCTCAGCTCTGGGGAACCTTTGCCCAAGTTTGACTCTGCCATCACAGTAAAAAAAGGGTTTTTTTATGTTTAGCTGGAATTCTGGATTATTTTTCAGCTTGTGCTCTCCTCCTGTTGCTAGACACCACTGAAAAGAATCTGGTTTGCCCAACATAATATTTATGTATTTTTAAGANGTGACAAATGCTCCAGTCCCTTCAACATCTCTTCAATCCTCTGCACTTCATTATGTCTGTCTCTGGGAAGCCTAGATCTTAACACAGCACATGTATGTGTCAGAGATGTAGCAGAGAACTGGAATCAAGTCTCTTGATCTGCAGGCAATGGTCTTCCTAATGAAGCCCACAGGACTGCTGGCCTTCTTTTTGGGAAGGGCACAATGTTTGACCATGGTCAATGTGGTGCCCACTGGGATTATTTGTCACATCGCCTTCCTAGTGACTGAGGTGTGGCATACTGCCCTGTAGTTTCATGGATCCTTCTTTTTAGTATTCTTGGAAACAGGAATGACACTTGTATTCCTCAAGTCCTTGGAATGATGTATAAACTCAGGGATAATGATAAAATTCCTAGACATGGAAATTCCATGGTGGTACAAGTAAGGAATAACAGTGTTTTGTGGACATAGCTCAGGCTGTTAAGGATGTTCTGGATGGTGAGGAAGTGGAGTCCTTCATTCCTCTCTCCAGAAAATTTGAGATGGCAGCTCTGAAGAATTAGTCATCTTTCCTAAATGTGATCACATATGGAGAATTTAAAGAACCATCTCCTCTCACTTCTTTATGATATTAAGTACACTCCTAAAAGTACATGTAATGTAGCATTGATTATGCAGGTTTCTGCATTTCTCATCCAAGAAAAGATCCTTTTCAAACTGTAATTGACATTACAATGTTTTACAGGTGACTACAGATTTTTCAGTTCAAATATACTGCTGTCAGCACAAGGGCAATATTTTCCTCTCTCACACTTTTCATGAAACCTAAGTCCTGCTGCTTCATTTACTTCCACGCCTGTGGAACTAGAGATGGTAGGTCTGGGTGCTTTTTGATCACAGTTACGACCTAAGGGAGCGGCAAGGAACAGAGAGAGGTTTTTTTTTGCAATTTGAGGTTTTTTTGAAGTCACAATATTTCTGAACATAGCAGCTGGAATTGAGGTTGAAAGGGCTCAGATTTTATGTTAGGGAAACTAGTAGTTCTATACGTGGAGGAATTAAAGAAACTTTACTTCCTAGACTGTGGACACGTTCTGTGATGTCTGATAGTGTGTCACAGCTGATGGATTTTTTTTCTTTAAGTTACATTATAAATAGCTTCTCTGCCTTATGTGGCTATTCTTTTCCTTAATAATGCTTCAGTGCATGCTATTGCCTTAACCACAGGAATATTTCTCATTCACTTGTTTTCATTAACTCTACTCCTTTGAATTCCGCAATCTTTTGATGAGTTTCAGTGACATTTGGAAAAGGACTCAAAAGAAGGAAGAAAAGAAGGGGCTACATACATAATATGAAGGGGAAAAAAAAGTTTTAAATTTGAACCACAGATTTTGCCTAACGAAACTAAGTTGGAAAATGACACACCTCTGCCTAATGTCCTAGCCTCAGTTCAGGGGGTAAATGTAAGTACACACTGTGATGCTACGCATGAACAGAGAGCATTTTTGGAGTGAGAAGGGGCAGGTCTTTCTTCTCTTTCTTGTGTTCCTACTTCATCACTTGTGTCAGCTTCTGAAGGAAGAAAAGAAGAACAGTAGGCTCTAGCCCATGCCTTACTCCTAAGTAGTTGTGAAGGGCTTTCCATGCTTATAGATTACAAATACATAATGCACAGGCTCTGCACTTCCATCTTCTCTCACACAAACAAAACCAGGGGGCATTAGAAGTGGAGAGCTTTTGTGGCAGGTCTGATTTTTGGGTATACGTGAAAACAGAATGTGGTCAGTTGTGTTCTGAGCACAATCATTACATGATTATCCTCAGAGAAACATCAGCTGAACTCACAATAAACAGTTGCACCGAGTACCTTTACACTTCCAACACTGCTTCTCATTGATAGCTTCTCCTAGAAGGAGACAATTCTGTCCTGCATATGGGTTGTGGTCATGACAAATAATCTATCTTCTTTCCAGCCATGTCTTTCAGTTGCCTATATTCTTTTAGTTATTCTTTAGTTTTTAGTATCATCTAGGTATGCTAAAGTCTATAAATATTGCCTATAAGCTGGGAACAATGCTATTTTCTCTGAAAAATATGAACTTGGGTTCAAGTAGCATCAGGATCTATTTCACCACTGGATCTCCTTTACTGATGTCTATCTCATCTTTGCTACTTCTGGTGCTATAATTCCTACTTTAGTAAAAGGAATACCTATTTTCAAATTTCTCTCAAGCTCTTTTTTCTTCAGTATTTTATATTGCTGACACTAACTTCAAGACACTTCAGAAACACAAACAAACTCCTCCTTAGTGAAGAACAAGACAAAAAAAAGCCATCAAAACTACTCATAGGGGAGGTACCAGAGAGTTCTAGCTGCTGTTGAGTGGGACTTTAAATAGATGTCGATTCAAACCCACCCAGACAAGAAATGACAATCCACAGCCAGAGTAAATTGCTTTCCAATATATATTGTTAATAAAAGGTCTGATGAAATTCCAGATTTTTACTGGTGGCTTCCACGCCACCATGCCTTCCAACCTGCAAGCCATATCCTAAACCTGCAAGACACATTAATCTTTCAAAAATTAAAACAGGAAAATACATTTAAAGGCTGTTTTTATGTCCAAGGCATCAGAATAGAACCTTGTGTTTTCTGTTCATATGACCAAAAATAAGTCCAGTATCAGATCAGGTCCACTGAATATCTTAGACTCATTTCTTCAGAAGACAATTTATTAGGTCAAGGAAACATGCAGATTTTTCTTAGTTATACAGAACCAACTGATTTGTGTCTCATGTAAATAAAGAAATAAATAAGGAAAAATGTCTCTCATGTCCTCCATAACCCTTTTTCTCGTGATGGTGTTGTTTGTAATCACCACTGCATGAACTTGCGGATGACACTTGTCCAACTTTTTACATTAAGAGATAAAGCTTCAATTATTGTGCTGAATTGAAAAGAGAGGTTGATTTACCAGCATTAAAGTTGCTGTGACTGTGTGACCCAGAAATAAGCATGATTACAAAAATGTAGTCCTCTGAAAACTTAAGGATAAATAAAAGCAACATTTGATTGCCAAAGCATGCTTTAAAAGCCTTTGAACTGAACCCCACTCCGTATTAGAAAATACAGCATTTGAGGGACCAGTGGAAGCGGATGGGCCATGGACCTGAACTAATGCCAGCTGAAGTCAATAAAATGGTTTCCATTCTCATCAAAAGAATTACTATCAATCTTAAAATATGACGTTCCATGTCACAGATTTATTAATATATGAAAAGTTTTTGTTCCCTGCTAATACTTGGAAAACCGCAGTTTTGCCTACCAGGAAATACAGGACTTTGTCACACAGACCATTAAAGGACTAGAGCAAGTTGATGGTGAGGAGATTTCTATGGAAAAATACTAGCTGCAGAGCTGTTAAAAAGTTTGTTTAAAGATTTTTTTTTTCTGTCACCTCAAGGAGAAGGATGTTTATACACACAGGGAAATAACATACATTTAATTAGTTTAAGTAAAAATAATATACAAAAGGGAGTCCAGTAGACCAAGGAATCTTTCAGACCTGTGACCTAAGCAAAAGGACTGGCAAATACAACCAAAAGGCTGCATGTGTAGTCTTACCATTGAAAATTTTTCTTAGATTTTTCTCCCTTTTTCTTAGGGGGAGACGACAGACATCAAGACCTGAAATGGTAGAACAAATTGAACTACCGTGTAGCAACGCAGTAACTGCCAAATTTAAACTACTGATCTGGATCCTACTTCTTGAAGGAAAGGGTGACATTTGATTTCTTCCATTTCTCGGAAACCTTTCCTGATCTCTACAGTCTCTCAAAGATGATTGAGTGTGATTCCCACAATTACATGGTCCAGCTCCCCCAGTCAGAATGTGTACATGCCATTAGGACACGTGGACTTGTGTGAAATCAGCTTCTTTAAATGTTCACTAGTCTGATCTTTCTCCAGACGAGGAAAACTTCCAAGTATGCCAAGCTTTCCCATTGTCTCAGGGGCCTGGAAATTGTTGGAGGCTGGTCTTACCAATAAAGACTGAGCTGAAGAAAGCACCGAGTATCTTGGCTTTTTATCCCTCCTTTATGCCCAGATCTCTTCCATGTTCATCAGTGGATGTTCCTGTGAAGACCATTTGCAGCTGATACACCTGTAGAAATCTTTCTTGTTTTTCTTTATGCTCCTCAACAGGTTTTATTCCAGGCAGGCTTTATCTTTTCTAATCCCACACACTTCCAGACTCAGCAAGTGTCTCTTTCTATTCCTCCCAGGTCACTTCCCTTTCTTTATCTGTTTTCTTGGAAGCAACTTGTCCATCTATGCATCCTTCTGTCATTGTTGCTTTATTTCCCACATATAAGGGTTAGCCATTCCTGAGCCTGAAGTGATACTTGAAAAATCAATGAGCTCTCCTGGACTCTTCTCCATAACCATTTTCCACAGGATTCTTCCAAGATAGTCCTTGAAGATGTCAACAGCTACTCTGATGAAGTCCAGAGTTGTGGTCTTTTTTCTGCCTTGCTCCCTCCTCTCAAGATCCTGAATTTCACCACTTTGTGTTCACTGCAGTTAAGGCTGCCTTTGACCTTCACACCCCCAATGAGTCATTCCTTGTTTGTGAGTACAAGGTCCAACACAGCACCTCTTCTCATTAGCTCCCCTTCCTTTTGGGTAACTGCCATTGATGCTCTTCAGGGACATCCCAGAGTGCTTTTTTTTCTGCTGTGGTGTTTCTCCACATGACGTCAGGGTAGTTGAATTTACTCATGAGAAGCATGGCCTGTGAATTTGAAGTCACTTCTAGACTCATCTACTTGCTCTTCCTGATCAAGTGGCCAACATCCATTGTGTCACCCTTATCGATCTGTTCTTTAAGCCTAACCCATAAGTTCTCATTTGGCTTATTATCTGTCTCCCCAGGCAGAATCACAGAATATCTTGGATTGGAAAGGCCCTTGAATAGATCCAATTCCAACCCTCTTTCCATGGACAGGGATGTATTTCACCAGACCAGTCTGCTCAATGCTCCAGCCAACCTGTGCTTAAACACTTTCAGGGATGGGGCATCCAGAACTTCTTTGGGAAACCTGTTCCAGATCCTCACCACCCTCATGATAAAGAGTTTTTTCTTAGTATCTAATCTAAACCCACTCTCTTTCAGTTTGAAACCATTTCTTCCTGTCCTTTTACTAGGTTTTTGCTAGGACATGCTCTTGTAAAAAGTCTCCTTCTTTCCTTTCTTGTAGGCCTCCTTCAGGTACTGGCAGGAGGTAATTAGGTCACTCCAAAGCCTTCTCTTTTCCACCCTGAACAATCCCAATTCTCTCAGGCTTTCCTCACAGGAGAGGTGCTCCACCTCTCTAACCATCTTGGTGGCTTTCTCTAGACTTGCTTCAACAGCTTGATGTCCTTCCTGTGCTAAGGATCCTAATTTAAAGTCTTTTTTACTAGTTCAGTCTTACTGCCAAAGATACCTTCATCCTGCTTAGTGAGGTGTATCCCATCTCTCCCAAGTGGATGTTGACCCTTGAAAAGGTACCCATGGTCATGGAAACCAAAGTCTTGTTGCTGACACCAGCTCTGCAAACAATTGTTGATACACAGTACCAGTGCCTTTCTCCTTAGACCCTTTCCGCTCACCAGAAGGACTGAGGAAGACACCACTTGGGCCCCCATTTCCCTACATGCCACCATCAGAGCTCTCCAGTCATTTTTGATACACTATAGGTTGCCATTGGTGTGCATATGGAAGAAAAGCTTGCTAGAAGTAAAGGTCTCCAGTACTTCTCACCTCCTTTGGAAGCAGCCTCTGCTCTGAAGTTAAATAATTCCCAGGAATGCCTCAAGAGCCTTCAATGACTTTCCCAGTTTATTTGGAAGGTCTCAAAGCAGGATCAATGAAGTGTTTCACAAACTGCCATGTTTATTGACTACCTCTGTTACCAACATTAGGAGGGAAGAAATAAAATAAAACCAGTCTTTAATCAAAAACCTTTTGATGCTTCTATCTAACATCACCTGTACCCTACTCTGACCTTCCCATGCCCTTCCCCTGCCCTCAAAGCACCCTTCTGCTCATTTACCCCAAAGGGTGCTCCTGAACTACTCTTCATAGGACTTCCACACACAGAGCCACCTCATTCACTCTTCCCCCTTTGCAGGTCAACAGGAAAAACTTTCATAAAATCTAACTACGGTGCTTGTGTAAGCCAGGAACTCTTACTACTAGCTTGAAAAACAGCCCTTTCTACACAGAAGGTTATACTTGCAGTTTTAATTTTAGTACATGGATTTCTACATGTCACAAACTCCCTCAAGATTTCAGATGATTGGAATCACCTTTCCTATTTATCAGAAGGCTGCAAGAACGCTGAGTTTCCCAGGTCTCAATGCTAACTACATCTCTGTCACTTCTGACTGATTATACCAGCTCCTAAATGGCTGAGGTAAAATGCACCCATAACAGCAAATTCATTAAAATTAAAATTGAAAACAAACAAAAAAAATCCAAAAAACCCCTTCCAACCCCCACCCCAAATCAAACCGAACCGAACCGAACTGAACCAAACCGAACTGAACCAAACCAAACCAAACCAAACCAAACCAAACCAAACCAAACCAAACCACAAAAACAGAGGAAGATAAAGTGAAAACACAAAAGAGAAAAAAACATGCATTTTTTGACTTTCACCACCATCAGATTTACATGATCTCTCTCCTTACTGGCATGGCCACTTTCCTTCATCCTGAAATACATGGTTCTCAGGCTGCATTTCCCCAAGAGGGCCCATTCTGCTGATCTACATTGTTCTTTCTGCTGTGACACCACTTAGAAACTGCAGTCATGCTTTGTCATTTTGTTTTCCCCTTTCTTTCCCTATTACAAGCCTATTTACCTCTAACTAATTGAGGAAGTCAGTTTATAAAACTGGAAAAATGAAGGACTAGTTATCCTGTTTGGTGGGGCAAATATTTTTGTGGTTAAACAGATGGCGTGGCCATGCTTTTCAGGCTCCCTAACAAATTTATTCAGTCAGGAATTAAACAACTATGTTATCTTCCACAAACACCCATCAAAAAATTAGTGGCAGTAAGTATACTTACTGACTTGTATCTTGCTTACTGAATTGTTTATGCTTATATGAACCTGAATATTAATTAAAACACATACTGAATTTGGGCAGCTGGAATAGATGGATAGTCTGTGTTCTGGCTCTGACTGGGATGAGGTACTTTGAGATAAGGATGGCCAATGAGTATCAAACTCCTCGTATCCAAATTCTTGCTTAATCTTACCTTCCAAGTCTATTTTCTAAGGACACTGAAACAAGTCCTAGGTCAAGCTGTTTTATAAATGATAGCTTCCTTTATTATACTGGAAAATTGATCTTATAATAGTTGTTCATACTATTCCCCTAAATGCCAATAATTTAATTATAGTTGCCAGCATCCTTTTTATTCTGAATGACATTCAACCTGTTGATGCTATTGGCTTATTTTGTGCTACATGCTGCCACACAACATTTCCTATAACACCATTTTTTTGTAATCAGGTCAAGTAACTGTAAAATATTTCCTTTATTGACTGATTCTATGGACCCATCATGGCCTCTCAGTGCTAATTCTTTCTCTCCAGGCACAAAAGATAATTACTTCTATTACTGTCTAAAATAACATATTTAATTGACAGTCATTTTCTGAAGATGCCCATTAGTTCAATGGCACCTCAGCTTCCATGTGACAGGGATTGAGTATATAATTTATTTATCCTTGAAACCCCAGTACAACACTAAAATCTGATGAACAGAAAAGCACAATTTTCTACTCTGTTTTTCAGTGTGCTTTAAGGGAGACTAAAGAATGCTAAATAATCTTGACTCTGTAGAGGAGCTAGGAGGAAAGAGGTACTCAGGCAGCTGTGAATGTCCTACAAGATGCTGACGGCCTTTGTCGGTGGTTTCACAAGGACAGGGAAAAATGAAATTCTGCATAGCATTATATGTGAGACATAGAGAGAGATAATTCTCCTAGCAGATGCCACAATTTATGCCTGCACAGATAGTGCCAGCTTCATACAAGGTCAGCGTTCTTGCAACATAGTAATCACTATAAGGCAACTATTTAGATTTAGTTGATTTTGCGTAGTGCTGCCTTCCAGATTATGCCTTCAAGTAAAAGGAAAAAAAGAACAACAAACCCACATAAAGCCCACACGAAAAACCAAAGCAAAAAAGCACCCCACTGCACAAGTTATAGACTGTGTATAATCTCATTCATTCTTCCAGAGGCCTCCTGTGTTATTTTATACAACACTAATTCCTCCCCTCCCCGCCCCTTCCCTCAAACCAGTACTTAGCCTGGAAGGACACCTGGTTACTCTGGGTTTTTTAACTCTGGAGGTTACTCTGGATTTGTTTTTAAATTAAGACTTTATTTTGGGGGGTTTTGGAGTGTTATGTGGTTTGGGTTTTTTGGTTTCATTTGTTTGGAGTTTTTTTTGCTTGCTTGCTTGCTTTGTTTTTTTAGTAAATCAGATCTATTCCTGTTCTCTGTGATAAATTTAGTGTACTCAAAACCTCATTTTTTTTCCTTGAGTTTGACCAGTTTTGATAATCCCTTAGTAAGGCTTACTTTCTTATTGCCTAAAGATCTTTTTCAAATCTCATCCCCTCTGCTGACACACACAATAATACAAAAATCATTAGGTACATATACAGTGTAGCATTTGGAAAACTTTATCATTGCACAGGTATGCTGATTATTTTAAAATGCAAATTAGTCAACAAGTGTGCAGTTTCATTTTCACCTATCTCCTCTCTTCATTGAATCCTGGCAATACAGGAAAACAATATATTTTCAGTCTACATTTAAATTAAATTAAACTAGATTAAATTAAATTAAAATGGAATCACCTATGAGTGGGTATATGTTTGTAGGTGGGATCTTTTGTCCCATGTATACAGTACATCTTCTAATTCAGAAATGTCGTAAACCAACAATAAACAGCGAAAGTATGAAAAGATGATGCTAAAATTTTTATCATAAAAGGCATACCTTCTGCTTTCATTTCTCAATTTATAATGAAATATGTTTATTTATTATAAGCAATTATAATTCTTTCTATGTTTTATGATGTTTTACCGTCTTTCCCCTCTACATCCAGTATTTTTGTGAATAGTTAGAAAAAGCTGGACATTATTTCTCCTACATTCCCTCCAGGACATCCAAAATTTAAATAAAATTTTCAAGATAATATTTGTACTGCACATCTGCAGAGACATTAAACATAAACAGCTTATTTGACTCAGAGACAAAGAATGCAACATAAGTGCACGGTTACCCCTAAACCCTGAGTCTCTCACATGATACCTGCCCTTGCTTATCCACTTTGAATTGAGAAGTTTTTGTAAGCATCCAAAAGTATTGGATATCAGGGATGTCAGATATAAAAATAGCTACCATTAAAGACTATGACAAAAAAACCACCAACAGTTTGAAAACCATACAAAACTGTGTACTTCACAGAAAAAAAGCTGTCACTGGCTAATGTAATTACTAATATAATTAGTGAATGCAAAATTTTGGGATGAGGGAGATCTTCCTTCATTTTGCATCATTCTGCACCAGACACACTAGTTGTAGATATTTCAAGCCTAATGTAGTATGCACAAAACCATAAATAACAAGTCACTGGGTAAGATGTTGTGATAGTTTAGACTTCCCTTGACACAGTCATATTTTCATGGACTTGACAGAGAAAGTAATGCCTCCAAGGGGAAAAAAAAATCACTGGTGTGATCTAGTTTCTTCTTAACCTGATTTTGGGAGGCATAATTAATTAGAATTTATTCCAGATTCCAAAACTGGAAAGTATTTCCTACTGGCAAGCTACATTATAAAATAATGCTGTTGCTTGGGAACAGTAATGATGAATATCTTTTTTCTTCTTACTACTGGTACTGCAGTAAGCTGGTAAGCTAACAACCACTTGTGAAGTTTGGCTATCTCTTCAAGTTTCAACCAGTGACCCAGAGGTCACAGAAAAGCTATAAGCAGTATTCCAAACTCTATGAGACCTCTGCCTTTCTTGTTAGGGGAAAGCCCACAGGGAATGCACAGAAGATCATGTTATAAAGGATTGCTAGTACAGCTTTGCAGGGTCAGCTGAAAACAAATTCCTAGCAGTGTGTTAAAGGCTTATTAACAGGGATTCTTGTGGACAAGAAAAAAAAAGAAAGCCAAATTAATATTCCTTAATAAAATAGTGGCAGGCCAGCCTTCTTATTTGACATCCTTTCTGTCCTTGGATGCCAGAAATACTGCCTGTACAGCAGCTGGTTATCCTCCAGCAGTAATAACTACTAGCACTGGAGGAGAAATGTTCTTCCTGCCTGTAGAGTAGGTCATTGATACTTCCTATCACAACTGTATGTCATGACTGAAGTGAATAATAAAGCGAAGTTACTAGTTAGAAAAAGCAACTCTTTTGTGAACCATTTCAGGAGCCGTAGTCTACAGTCATTCGAAGATGTGGTGTCTGTGAGGACTGAAGCTTGTCATTCTCCTGGGTGTTTTTGTGAAAGAAGAAATTGTACAATGCAGGACGGAATTCTGGCATCTCAAACGACACCCTAAGTGTTACTTTCTGCTGCTACAGGCAGACACGGGGCTCCATGTTGTGGCAACTGTCTATTCAGTTGCCACAGCTGATATGTGGGTGGGAGACAGTAGGATGTGCTCCCGTGAGTGAAGAAAGAGGGGGTAAAAGCTAAAAGAGGGGAGTGAGTCAAAAAATCTCAGACAACACCAAACTGATGAACAGGCTTCACAAGTATTCCCAGTTTGCTTTCTAACCTCTATCATTCTGAATGCTGTTGGAATACACTGTCACCTCAGATGTTTTTTCACTATTTTACCTTCTTTGTGCAAAGACGTTGTGCTCATTTTCTTCTGACAGGGACATTATCTTGATCATGTGTGCCACAGTAATATGAATCAGTCTTGCCCTCTCTGCCTCAGTAAGTTCTGCCTGAAACCTAGAGGTGGTGAAAATGCTACTGTTCATCTGATGAAAGGATTACATCTACAGACTGCCATCACAAGACCTGTTGCATTCTTGCCCAGTTTTCCTTCAATTACAAATCTTGTGTCTAGGATACTCTAATATGGGTAGACTCAATAGGATTCTGGAACTTCTAAGGCAAGCTGGAGAGAATAAGTGAATCTGCAGCCCAAGCAATGCTGTACAGCTAACCCACTCAAGTTTTCAGGGAGCATACATATGCAAGGAAATAAATATGTCAACTGAAGTCTGTCTTAGAAGTCTGCCTAATTCTTGAGTATATATGAATGTTCATCTAACACACGGCAGCCTTGACTTGTGTTAAGAGAGCACAGCAGGTTAAAAACTTCACTCCTCCCTGATGTGGAAGTAGTAGCAGGTGAGGACAACTACTGACAGCATTAAAAGTGGAAGCTAGGCACTCTTGATGGCTGTTGATTGTTGAACTGACAATGTGTAGTGCCTGTGTTAATCTACATGACTTCTGATAATACTGATTAGATCCGATTTCCTAAAGAAAAGCCATTTCCCATCAACAGCACAGTAATGAATCACGCCTAATGTTGATCTCTGTTTCTCTGACAGTTTAAGTACACAACTTTGAAACTCTGTCAAGGGTAACCCAAAATGTTACTGTATTCCATATCTACCTGTGCTCCAAGTGGTTACAGTCTCTTTACAGCCCTGCAGTTGGGAAGTTGCAGTGGGGTGACACCGAAGGTTCTTTTAAAGTCTAGTCCAGCAGACAGCTCCTGCTCTTTTGCTTTCTTCTTGGTTTCTTGCCTTAGGCAGAGGCTTTTTCCTTTTTGGGTTCTCTTTTGTTTTTTTTCCCCTTGCCTCAGAGAGACTGCACTCAGTGGTTTTGAACTGCCTGGGGGCGAATTCCACAGGTGCCTGCCTGTCTCCTGGGCAGAGAGCAAGGAGCCCCACTCCATCAAGCCAATCCAGCTCACCAAGGCACACAGCTGAAGAGAGACCACAGGTTACCCCAGCACAGCCTCCTTGCCTTGACTGCTCCTGCAGTCTCCTGCAGCGAGAAAGGCGAGGTCCCTCTGTGAACTCTAGCCCCTGGATCCGGAGAATGCCAGCTGGTGTTGGGGACATGAGGAGAGCGGGGCAGTAGGGGAAGACTGACACCATCTTTCCTCTGTCCTTCAAAGCACGTGCTCGGCTGTAGAACACCACGTTGGCAGGGGTGTCCCTGGTGTTTTGGATCTCCCTTTGTTCTAGGGACTCTGCAAAAATTAGCAGTTTTGTGTCTGGTGATTATTTGCTGATTCTTGACTGTTGCTGTCCTGCTTGTTAGTAAACTTATTTTTCACTTAAATCTACTTGTATTCATTCCTTTTTAGTGGAAAGGAATTGGCTGAACCTAGAGACACTCATTCCGGAGTGTTCTCCTTCAAGTTGTTTTAAACCAAGACACACTCCTACTGTGCTACTTCAAATACTGCAAAAAATGCTGCTCAATTTTCCCAACAAAAGTAAATACAACTAAGTGTATGAAAACCTGTATGCAGCTGAGTTTTGCAGAGAACACAGGTTCCTTAAGCACCCTCATGTTTCTTTGCAGTCCAAAACACATATAGTGAAGGATGAATGACATAATTATCAGCATGACAGCAGCTTTGGAAGAAACAGACACTATTAAAGAGAATTAAAAAGTGTGAATAGTATTCATCATGTCACCTAATTTAATCTGAGCTCTTAGCCTACCAGAGAGGTAATTCTCTGACAATATACAGCATTAACAGGTAAAGAATATCTGGGTAACTAATAAGATTAATAAGACTGGGTAACATTCTGCTTATTTTTTAACAATCTGCCAGCAGATTTTTTTTGAGCAGAAAATTGTATGAAAGACATTCTCTAAATTACCATTTATTAAAAGCAGTATCTTATCTCAAAACCTGCTCTTGTTCAGCAAGGCGTTGCAAAGACAGAACTTTTAACACTCCCAGAAGGAGAGTTGTTTCCGTCTTTCCCCTATTCTTAGGTAATTGGTCACTGAATGAATACCTTTTGTCATTTCTGAAGTTTAATAGAAACTTGGAGATCAGTATATTGGGACATATTAACTCACTCTTCACCCAGCACCACCCATTCCTGTACACCAGCAGCTGATGACAGGCATGACGAGGATTAGTGCTTAGAATACTTGTCACCACCTTGCTTTTTGTTGTTTTTTTTCCCCCATTATCTGAAGGGTTTAGCAGAATAAGTCCTATATATTTGAAAAGTTTTGCTTATTGTTCCCTTTAGGATCACAGAGTTTTCAGAATGATGACAAAGGGGGGAGTATTTCCAGACTGACTAGAAATAAGTCAGTAAATCATTGATACATTAATAAAACATCTATCAACAGTTTTTGACTATCCTTAATTTTAATTGTAATTCAAAAATGAGTGACTTGGATACAGAGATGTCCCTAATCCAAAATGGGTGACAGGGATGCAGAGATGGCCCTTTCATCCCAAGTTCTTCAGTAAAAACCCCAAACATATAATTTCATTTTGTACATGTATTGAATGTTCTGAGAGAAAGAGCAATTGGCATGTTGCACAAACTGCTTTTTCTTCTTCAGTGACACCTCGAGTAAGATTCATGGGGACATGAATTCCTCCTTCTAGAAACAAATGAAGCATGAAACCTCCCTGGACCCAAATTTGAAAAGTAAAATATATTCAGTCATATCCAAGCAGCGAGACTTTTGGAAAGCAAATTAAACATCTCTTATGTATACTCATGATACATGGGTCTTTTACCCTTTCTTCACAGGTTTAATTTTGGAAACAGAGGTCAAAGTTCGTTCTTAGTTAACTAATGCTTAGGTAAATATCTGATCAGTGAACACTGCAAAAAGCAACACTTCTAACTACTTGGTAGAAAAATTTGTACAAATAGCATAATCCCTCACTGTGGACATCAGATTATTTACCCTGTTAAAGAATAATGTCAGGTAGGATGCTTTCTAATTAATTAGTAGCTGGAGTAGCAATACCCCTGCAAACACAGTGGTTCTGTTCAAAGAAGTAGACTTACTGTGCAGGTAAATAGTGAACTTAATCCTTAAATAGTAACGTTAGCATATTTGATCCCACAGTAGTTGATACACAGCCTTTCCTTTTCAAATAAATTCTCAGTATAGATATTACATTAGAATCAAGGGAAAACAGAGTAAATATTAATAATCATTCATATTGCATAGCTTCACTTATGCAAGCATGCATTCTGGCATAAAGTCTGTTGTGAAGTGAGATGGGACCCTGCCAGAGTCATTATTCCTATTTATTGAGTAGCAGACTAGTTATAAGGACAAAAAAATCAATATTAATGGCTGGAACACAAGTTCAGCCTGACCCTGAACAGGATGTATTAAAGCAACAGTCTGTTCCCTTTTTCTTTTCTTTTTTTTTTTTGTTTTTTTAAACAAGGCAAATTTCTTGCTGTGGCAACACTCTCCTGTTTAATAATACCCACATAGCATTTTCTCCTAGAAAAAGTATATGTGGGCTTTCAATTCAGCAAACTCAAATGGAAAGTACCAAGTCCTATGTATCTGCATTTCCCTTATGATCTCATCTAGATATCACATATTTTACTTCTGCCCTGGACTTTTGGCTAATTACGACCATACATGTGATTGATTTTGAGTTTTGTCTGCCAAACTTAAAAAGAAAATAAAATTAAAATTTACTGAATTTTTCTTGTTTGCCACAGCAAGAAGGAAGAAAAATTCTCAAAATACACTGCTGTTATAATAGAAAAGCATTAACAATCTGCTCATGCATTCTGCTGAAAGCTGAGTCATTCTTTTACAAGAAGAATCAAGGAAGTAAAGAAGTTTAAATGAGCATATATGCATTAGTTTTCAAGTGAATAAAAATACCCTTCTAAAGAAAGGAGTCTGAGCCAGAAACCTGGCATGTAGAATTTCTACCTGTTTTTTTTCTGTTCTTGTAGGCAAAGAGAAAGGAATTTTAACACAATATATAAGTAATTTTATTATAGGATGTTTTTACTGATACAAAACATTGAATTTAGAATCATATAATCATAGAATATCCTAAGTTGGAACGGATACACAATAACTTAGAAGTGGTTTAATATTTTTTTCATGAAAAAATACAAAAGAAATCACAGCTATTCATGCTGTTCCTCATACATGCTTTTCTTGTTAGGTTTTTTATTTTTTTGTTGTGGGGGAGCATTCCTTTTCAAATCAACAAACAATTTATAACGATATACGTCATATAAGAAGATTATTAGTGTTTACAAAAATGACTGAAAAAGATAGATCTAGAGTAAAGCTGGAAGATATATTTTGACCAATAATCGCCCATCACTCCTAATGACCTCTTTCTGAAGAGTTTCTTATTGTAATTCTTCAGAGCAATTTCTATGCAGTTAGTTTTGTTTGTTTGTATTTTGCTTAAGGCTCTATGGAGTTTCTTCTATTAATCCTCCAAGAGTCAAATTATTTTATTCTGAGTTTGGCCCATCAGATTCCAGCTCATGAAACAGATTAATTTTGACCGAATTGAGACGTGTCCTCACGAGAAATGAAGATACTATCAAATTTCACAAGAGAAATTCTGGCCATAGCTGAAGCTAATCTTTTAATAGCAAGGAAAAAAAAATTCTCAGCTCATAACAGATTATGTTACAATTCTTGCTTATGACTGTTGAGAACAGAATGGATGTTCGTAGTATTTACGTAAATTAGACAAATCAGCGGGCTTGCAATTCCAAGCAATGGTTTCCAACTGAAACAAATGCATAGAAACACAAGCTGTCACTGCAACGTACTTGCATTACAGATTAGCAAGCAGATTCGTATACCTTCCCTCAACAGCCAAGTATATCAATACCTTGTGAGAGGAACTTTAACATTTAAAGTTTAAGAATCAGGACTTAAACTTGAATGAAACTTCCTTGATTTCTGATGTCGATCAAGATTTGTAAGTACATAGGTAGAACTGAAACAACTTTGATTTTAATTATCTTATTCAAAAATAGTAAAAAACCTCCTTAGTCTTGAGGGCAACACTGCTTTCATTTTGCAGTGGATTATTTATAGCTGTTGCTGATGGAATCTCTTCCCAGAGATTGAAGGGCTGCAGACTCAGTCCATAATAAAATCTACATCTTTCTAAACCCTGCAGAGAAACATCAACTGACTGAGACTAGCATTAGTGCAGTACTTTTCCTAATCAATTAGGCAAGTCAAAAAGATATCCACTAAGATGACCCTGTGGAAGAAAAGTGATTCACAAACTTAAGCCCCACGATGTATCTTTTTAAAAAAAGGCTGAAAGTGGAGGCAGAAGGAAGGTAACCATCTGTGTATGGGAACAACACATTTCTAAGTTACATCACTCTCTCTTTCCAATACAGCATTTCTCTCTCACATACCCTTCCCTATAGAATCACTAAATGAGGTGCTTAAGAAGTAAAACGGAATAAAGTGCATAACACATCGTGAAACTGAACACATATGAAGAGATCTGTTCTGAGATTTCATGGCTCAGTCATATGTAGAAAATAGTGGCTGAGAACTCAGGGAACATCCTAATGTTACTATAATCTTGAGAGAAGAATAATTCAAGCTACTTTAAACTTTTGATAAAACAAGACTTTTCACGTAAGTCTATTTGAGCTGACATTTCTGACATTGACATTTATCTCTAGAATTTCATCTGCAGATTCCATATGTAATTAGAAGCATCATATAAATCACAAATCAAAGCCATGAAGGTTACTAAGCAAAAATTGCTAAATCAAGTTTCTTCACTTCCTACTTACCAGACTTGACCTATTAAATTGAATAACATTAATTACCTTAGGACCTTTTATGTGTTTTATATGATGCACTGAAAGTTCTTCCACAGATGTCAAAGAATTGACTCAGTTTCAGAACTTAGCTTGAAACTATTAGCGAATATTTTTGGAAAAACAAGTTTTATTTCTATAAATGTGAAATATTAAGTCTAATTCTTTGAGGATGGATTTGAACTTTCTAGGAGCACATAAATTCATTAAGGAAACTAAAGCCTTAAAAATTTTCCAGTCCCCTCACATCTGAGTGTAAGAAAACTCACAAGCCATGTATTCACAAAATTTGATTTATTTTGATTTCTTAATGTACTATAGACAGTTTTTAACAGCAAGAAATAATCCAGCACTTTTTACCAAATGAACACCAACTTGTTTAAAAGGTACTTGGATCAGTATTGTCTCACTGAAACAGTGCAAGTTTGGTTTCCAGAACATCAGCCTGAGGACAGGAGCACCTACAAAAGAAAGGTGATAAACTATAAAATAGAGATCCTTTCTTCTCTGAATGTCTGCTTTGAAGTTGGAGAGGGATTTTATCAGATATATTGTCACTACAAATTCAGAACTGACTTAAAGAGTTGTATGGCTGGAAGATGAGAACAGGTCTTTGTAAGTCTAGGCTAACAAATGCACTTGTAATAAACAATAAGAAAAATTCTCTATCTGGTCCCATGATTCAGAGTTTCAGATGGAAATCAATGAATTCCAGTTGAATTTGTACTTGTGAGAGATGTGAAAGCAAAAGTTTTCACTTTTGTAGGGATGACAGAGTCTGTGCTCAGAAGGCAGCAGATATATTTCCAGAACAAGTTAAAACAAAATGTTGGCCCAAGACTCAGCTGCATCAAGCAAGAATGAAAAATAAACTTAACACAAATGTACTCAGTGGTGTGCATTTGCTGGTCTAAATTTCAGCTAACTGTTGAGATTCTGATAAGTGCATATAAAATCTATTTCCTCAGGTGGAAGTTATGCTTTGATGGAACACTTAATCCTTCTCTGGGAAAAACAGCTTTCTTTATTTGGAGTTGCCTCTTATAATACAATAGCTTCCATCTGCTTGTGAAGTGACTGCAGTGGGAAGATGAAGAAGGAAGAAACTGTGCCCATCTCTGTGAATAAATTGTCTTTAGGCAGGCTACTACTGCCCAAGTTGTGCCTTTCCTGCAACAGCGCACTTCACGCATCTGTCTTTGGTTCTGTTCATCTAAGCATATGGGAAATTGCATTATGCCTGAGGACTAAATACGCTTATCTGAATAATAATAATAATTTTGAAAGACTTAAGAATTTCTGACTTTGAGCTGAATGACATGATTTCTTGAATTTTTATTTCAAGAAAAGGATAGCTTTCTTAATCTTTTAAATAATAAGACATTTGTCATGTTCTTTCTATTTCACTTTAATGTATGTGACAATAAGAGGAATAGGAAGATGTGACACCTATCTGAGCTGAGCCTTCTACTTTTATTGACACCAATAATTATATTCTCTCTAAAGCTTCTTCTTCTAACCTAACCCAGAGGAATCCACTAATATCATAAATAGAAAAGTATTTTCTCCAGTTGTCTGTTGGTCCTTCTCTGAACCTGTTATAGTTTGAATTTACGAAAAGTTTGATACATATCTTTACTCTGGTGTGAGCTCTTCTCTTCCTCTGGAAGTCTCTGATGTAAATATGCACCCAGTATTTCTTCTTCATTCTTGCATCATCATGGAGACATAGTCACTCTATTTTTATAAAGTACAAGAGTTTTTTCTCCTCTTCTGCAACTGCTGGCCAGTGATCCTGACCTTAAAGGAATATCACTAATCCCTAAATTTGTGAGCTTGCATTTTACAGCACTGAGAGTTCTCTATCTTTTTTTTCCTCTTATGCTTGAGGTCATCTGTTCTTTATATGCCATATCTAGTTGTATTCTGGAATTTTAAGGCCTAAAGTTTTTGCCATCAGAAATTTTCACTAACATTTGCTTTTTTTTTTTTAAAATACATTAAAATATTGACTAAATTTAGTCCATCCATCACTGAGGAATTTCTTTGGTAACCTTCTACACAGCTGATATTTCCTCTAAGAACATAACATATGAATACCAATACTTATCAAATTCTTAATCCACTCACTATTTCTTTAAGTGGCATAGTAGCACATGATTTATTGAGCAAAAATTTTTCTTATCTATAGTAAATTTCCAGCGTCTATTTGTTCTTTAATTCAGGGTCTAAAGAGAGATACCTATTAGGTTACTTCAGCATTCTATTTTTCTTAATAAAACTGTATTGCACCTTAGTCAGATATCTGTTTCCCATCATATTTTAGTAATTCTTCCCTTCAACATATGAGCTTCAAATATCTTTAAAAGAGATTCTTTTAAAATAAATGCATATAATCAAAGAACATTCTCACAGAAATATGAAGGATGTTAGAAATATGTAACCTTTGATTTAATTTCTTTTTACTTTTGAATGAAAAACTTAACTTATGACCATGAAAATCTAACCTAGTTAATAATAATATTTTCCAAAGCCATTGAAGAATAAAGATTTATTTAGCTAATAGTTTGGCTGGTACTTCAATTCAGGTATCATTAATAAGAATAAGCATAGGATTCAGGAAGATCAGTACTGTGGACTGGGATCTGCTATAGATCCTGAATTATTTTAGGTATATAAATTCAGTGTGTGTAGGTGAGTTGCTTAGTTGTCAATATCTATTTCATGTTACCAGTAAAGATTGCTGATATACCCTAGTAAACTGGATGTTATCGTGAGTGGACAGGATACACTTTTTGCTTTTCTGCACATTTACCATATTCAGCACACTATCCTGAATTAATTTGCATTAATAATGGTCATTATGGAAAATAATTTCAACAGTTGTTCCATTTTTTTTTTATTAGCAGAAGAGTATTCATAATAGTAGTGTTATAATTATTGCCTGCTAAATAAGCCTTGAATATTATTAGACACAAGTAATTTTTTTCATGTGGGCTTTTACCACTACCAGATATTTAGAATTAAATCTTTGGGAAAATACGAGTATTGAAAAACTCACTGACTCTGTCAGTCTACTTACATTTTATGAGTTTATGTTACTGAGACTCTAATAACACAAGATTTATTTGGTGAGGGAAATGCACCACAATGTAAATACTTATTTTCCATTCACTTGCTCCTACAATATTTTTAGCCAATATATTAGTAATAAACCAGTCTGAATAAAAAGTAGATAGAATTTAGTTATATTATAGTTTGCTAAGCCATTAAATCTAAAACTGAGATGGTGTGAAAACCTCAGCTGTAAAGAATATTACAGAGAAAGACATGTATTATATGATTTCATACTTTAAGCTTGATGTAGATTAGGTCATTAGGCTGTAAATTCTACTACTACGTAATAGCAAATCTTAGGTCTGGCCATTGTGTTAAAGAAAAAGCAAATTGCATTGAATTTCCACAGTCCTCGTGTCTGGATAACACTTTAGAACTATATTTGTATTCTTAAACCTGCCCTCATGTCTCAGAACCACGTAAAAGAGGAATGCATTCTAATAAGCCTCCACTAAAACTCAATCGATCAATCAATCATATTATTGAAGAATGAAGAAAAGGAGACAGTGCACCACTGTCAGCCAGCAGCATTAGATCTATTTGTCAGTGATATTCAACAGCTAAGGGCCTTAGGTGTTAAGCAGAAGCTAGTGCAGTTTTCTGAAATAGCAAACCAGTGCACCAAAATAACAGTTGACTGATGAGATGGATTGTGATAGAAGATTATCTGAAGGTTATCCACAGATAGTTTATACTTCCTTCCTTCCTTCCT
>VWZW01004706.1:307515-333440 GCA_013397115.1 Edolisoma coerulescens | reverse complement strand
CCCCCAATCCCAAAATATTTATGCACCAACAGAGTTAGAAATCTCTGAAAATGAGTATATTTTTGCCAGGAAGAACAGTCCAGGTCAAAGCAAAACATCACATACATCATAGAGGATGCAGTATGCTCAGAGCATCTGGTGTATTCAGAAATAGGCTCATTTGGGTATTGGCTTCTTTTCGGTCTTGAGGGGGATTATGGAAAAGTTGAATACAATTAATTAGTGATTGTTCAGCTAAAAATTTTGTTGTTGTTGTTATACGTAAAGGCCAGAACTACTGACAAGAGTTTTAGAGAGCTGTCATTATACCATTAATGCAAAACTCTGTACTAACTAGTACACTGCTGGGTGTGGGCACTGTACCCCCTTCATCTTAAAATTTCAATATATACATATACTGCCTGAAGCCTATTAATATTAAAGTTTAATATTCATTAGTATTTGAGTCAGACAAATATGTTCCAGGCCATTAGAGTGCAATATAAAGAGTCATCACTTTTTCCAGAAAAAGTGCAATGCACTGAAAAGGAAGTTTTCATTTGAACTCTAAACTTGGATGATATCGTCATATGTGAATGTACAACTACTGAAGCTGTTAATGTGTAACTGACTGAAAGATTCTTTGGAACAATGCCTTGAGTCTCTGCAGTTTTCTCAGTCGTGTTACTGTCAGCAACTTGTGATTTGCGTGTGCTTTGATAAAGTATTTTGTATATAACAAATATAGTTGCATCAGAGAGGAAATTAGAAGCAATTTCCCTTCTAGCTACCTTTTTCTTTTTTTTTAGAGGTCTGTGTACCCTCTCTAAATATTGCTTTATCTCTGCTATTATGAAAAGCAAGTCTGTTGTGAAACACCCTTAAATCATCCCGGAAGTCTTGTAAAACCCTTTCAGATTATTTCACAATGATATTTTTATTTCTGTGTGGAAAACTGAAGCAAAAAGAAATGAAAATTCCATCAAAATTGAGAAAACACATGCTGATGCTAAAGGGAAATTTTTTAATCTCTGAAAGAGAAGTATAAAGGAAAAAGAGGAAAAAAAGGAAGGAAGGAAGGAAGGAAGGAAGGAAGGAAGGAAGGAAGGAAGGAATCACAGGCAATATCAGGCTGAAATTAAAGTGTCTAGGAAATAGAAATCAATAAATACTTTAAAACAAAGCATGTTGTTAGCTCAACTCTACTTCTGGAGAAATTACACTCTTCTTAGAATCTTGCTTACATACTTTTCATAATCTGTTTAGAAGTAATAATTTTACACTTTGCTCCTAATTTGTCCCCAGAAGTCTTCCCCCTCGTATCTGGCCTTTTGATTTTTCATTCTGCTTATGAAAATAAGGCTGCTTGCAAGGTTACACGACACTCCCCAGGGCATTCACTAGGTGTACCTGAAAGTCATGCCCTGTGTATTGGCTGCTCCTCCCATAGAGGGGTAGAGATTGCATTTGTTTGCAGATGAAATCTGTATTATTGTTTTCTAGCCACCAAGGTTCAGGCAGCTGCTGTTTTCTGAAACCCTAAGGCAAACTATGAATTGCAGCACCAGAGAGACACTAGATAATTTTTCTTGCTTCTGCCATTTTCTTGCACCAGTGTTTATGTCTTTTATCCTGACTTTCTGCTTTGGAGACATGTCTAAGTTGTATTTCATATAAATATGTTTTTTATCCAGAGATTTTTCTTGCTCTTCTAAATGCACTAGTCCTCCAGAGTCTTGCAGTCTGTCAAAGGTGATCAAAGAAGGAGCTGAGAGGAGACAGTTTAAAAGGGAATTGCTGATCAAAGAAATGCAGAAAGCATTTTGACCAGAGATTTGTGATATTATGTCATTGGTATAGAGGGAGTAATGGTCTGTTTTATTATTAAAATAAAGGTTTGCAATAATAATAGGTTCTTAAAAAAGACTGTAATATCTCTTATTATTATCTAATAAAAATTAAGCAGTGGCTTTTGATAGCTTTCAGCTCCTTTCATCAGCTCTTCAGACCTAAGGGCTTCTTTTCTTTTTGATATACATTTAACTCTTTTGCTGAAGTCCCTTGAACTGGTTACTTTTGAAGGCACATACAGGGCTAAATGGATTGGTGTTTATATTTTATTGGCTTGTTAAAACCAAGCATGTTCTGAGGAAGAAAAATTGACAAACTGGCAAAGATTAAAAGCTGTGAAGGGCAAAACATGTAACTGGGACAACTTTCAGTATTTGTGTGAATCCATCAGGAAGCCACCTACTTTGCACCAGGCTTGTGGTGTGAGAAATGCACCCACACAGCTCAGAATCCACCCAAAGCTGTAGGATGCTGCTCTCTGCACCAGCACAAGGTTGCCTTCAAACCCTGCATCCCCAAGTGCTTGACAAGGCACAAACATAAACCAATGATATATTTGCAACAAAAGCAGTTCACATTCTAGGAGATGTCAAGAAATGTCTGACAGCTACAGTAAAGACAACAAATGCAAGTCAAAACAAAGCCAACATTTTCAAAATACTGCTAGTATCTTAATCTGGACTTGGGCAATTTAATTAATCACAGACCTCATTAAAGGCATTAACAGTTGTGAAAGTTCTGTAATTCTGAAAGAAAAGAGGTCCCATTTTGTTTCCTGAACACAAATGTAGAACCAAGCTTTTCCTAAGAGCAGAGGGACTGATTCAGAAAGGCCAACTTCAGACATGCCTGACTGTCCAGCTCTGCAGAAATGCCACGTGAGAACCCACCCCTTATTGGCAACACGTCTCCTGCAGTTCGTAATTCAAAATTTTGGGAATTTTGTTTTGGATTCCTGATTATAAATGCAATATTTTCAAATTCAGACTCATCATGCACTGGATATTTAGATTTCAGAGTAAACCCTCACTGTTCTTTCAATACTTTGATATCAGCAGTGCTGGAGGGAAAGTACCACCAAATGATTGTGTGGATTTGAACCTAGCTAAAATAAAAATCAGTAAGGTCACAGTTCACAATAACAAAGCCTTTCAGTCTCTTTTTTTGATAAAGATTCATGGTTCTAAAAAGCACAGGTACACAACAGAATTACAAAATACATCAACATTCCCTTCTTTTATTGCCTTTTATTTTGGGCGGGGGGGGGGGGGGGGGGGGGGTGTTGGCAGACCTGTTTGTAAACATGCATCCCTCATCCAATTGCTAATCTATCAACCAATAAAAAGTTAGTAACACTTAAAAATACTCAAAACAACCTGAAATGTAAAACAGACCTACATATGGACTTTTGTCTTCTCCAGAATTAGAAATACTGTTCACTTTTTGGAGAGCAGTATGAATGAATAGATGAAAAGAAAAAAGAAAGACAGACACATAAATAATTTTAAAACATGACTAATGTCCTAAACCATTAAATGAAGATTTTATCATATCTCTTTCCATTCAGTTGCATGATTCTCCCATTAGGAGCAATTTCTCTTAATTCCTCAGTGTCTTTCCTAAGAGAGTTCACCACTGTGAAAGAAGAGCTGACACACCAGTTACAAAATAGTGGATTTCCCCTAATATGGTCTGGTTAGCAATGAAAATGAATATCACAACACAGACATTTCTGGAGTTTGCAGATATTAATGGTTTAATAATCATTGCAACATGTATAGCCATTTTCATGTGTGTTTACATAACAGAAGCACCAAAGCCTGCTGAACTGGAAGTTGATCAAAGTCATATTCCCAATTAGGCAGTAAGCCAAGGGAAAGGGCAAATTGATAAACTCTTCACAGTATTCATGTACCCCTTAAATGCTAACTAATAAGGGGATTCTTGATATGAAATACATCACACTGGCAAAAAAAAAAAAACCAATTGAAGCTTTTATCTTAGAACAGTAAAAAAATAAAATTTTCATCTTAGAAAAAAAAAAATTTACCACAGACATTCATGCAATCCTGAATATTTGTGGGTCTTATTTTCATTTTGTACAAGATCAAAAGGGTGGAACCACTGAAAATTTGTTTTCAATTATTTTGAAAGGTTTCAGTGGACAATTTTGAGAGCTTTCTTCTGAAAATAGCAGTACAATCTATGACTACAGAGGTTTCTAACCTCACTCTCAGTGAAGGAAGAATTAGGACTGCAATTTCATTTTTTCACGAGGAATAGAAACAAATGTAAAACCTGTTCTCTTTAGGGGACAATGATGACTAGGGCTGGATGCCAGAATATTGGATTTGGCATTGAAAGGATTCCCTCAGAGTTTATGAAGAAAAACTATCTTTACACACATCACCTAGGATTCTGGAAACAAAATATTGAATGTTTTTCTCTAGAGTTATGTAAGCCATAGACCTACTCAATAGTGCTCTTCTGAGGACAACTGGTTTTCCCATAATTGAGCCGCCATGATCTTAAGAACACGCAGCAACACAACTGGGTGCTGCCTCAAACTCAATTTTTTTTCTTTTATGGCTACCAGCTGCTGTGCACCTTTTCAGTTAGTTCCTCCATTTGCTCCATAATTAGACCAAATAAACAGTTTATGTAATTCTTAGCCTTTGCTTAAGGCAGGAAATGTGAAATGAGAATATGGCCTTTTAGCTCCACAGTTACACAGCTTCCCTGATAATTAGAAGATGTCTTAATTTTTTTTTTTTTCTCTTATGGAGGAATGTAGGGTTTGATTTGTCTTTATCAGAGTAAAAATCATCATTTCCATGGAACAACAGAAAATGCGTATAAATGTCTTTGAGGAGTTTGGTTTGATTTTCCCTGGGATATTCAAGAAGCTCCCCCAGAATATTGCAAAATGATGCTTTGAACAATCCCTTTACTCATAGGTACTTTACTTAACAAACCATCACTATTTGTTGTATCCTTTTGATACAGAAAACTTTCCTGAAAATGTGAAACAAGCTGATCCTTCATGGTGTCAATGAACATTTAGAATACCCAGCACTTTCCAGGCTGGTCTTCTGATGCAGCTTCTCTACTGGCGGTGCTTCTGCTGGAAGCCAGGGGCTGTTGGAGCTCCGGGAATTGCTGATGGCACAGCAGGTGAGCTCTGCCTGCATGAACCTGCAGTGCTTTGTAATGGTTGTTGTAAACCCTCCAGTACAAAAGAGTTGAGAAAATGTCCATTGGCAGATGGCAAACACAAGTAGCAAATGTCAGTGAGAAGAGGGAGTTCTTGCCCAATCTTATTCTCAACATTCAGCAAAGCAGCCCTTCAGAAAAGGATTTTTTAAATTCTGTTCCTGTGAGAAACTGCAAGTATACAAGTTCACCACGCCCCAAAGCAAACTTAGAGCCACTTGTATTTGACTGCAGCCATTTTTAGCTACACAAGAGAAAAAATGATTTCATAATGCCCTCCCATCACTTATTCACTCTCTCTTAGCAGCCCCAGCTCGTGAAGCAATTTAGGTCACACAGATGACTGCACTCAATCCCTACCAGCAAAGCTGGTGTTTAGGAACTCGCCATTAATCGTGCTATATAATATTCAGGTATGTGCATGTTACAGTGCAGTCAGTGCACAGCACAAACATGTACAAACATGGCTAATTTAGAGGAGGCATGTAAAATAATTAAACCACAAGGCATTTCAAGGAGATCACTGATGTTTCTCTGAGTTTTGCAAAGTCTGGGAACAATGACAGAGCCTCGAAGAACACGTGGAGTGTAAAACTATTTACAAATTGTGTTATTAATCATCTTTTATATATTGGATAAAGATGCAGAGGTACATATGAAAATTATTACCATGGTTATCCACCAGTTCTGATCTGATCTCAGCTTAGGCCTCACAAATGGCACTGGAGTGCTCCACATAGACACTCCACATTGCTAGACCACCAGATTAGGTGCACATTGCACTTAGGTCCTCATGTAGAAAAACCCCAAAGATATGGTGGACACGGTGGATGAGAGGTTGGACATGACATGGCAATGTGCCCTTGCAGCCCAGAAATCCAATTGTATCCTGAGCTGCATCCAAAGCACCATGGACAGCAGGATGAAGGAAGAGATTCTGCCCCTCTACTTTGCCTTGGTGACAACCCATCTGCATCCAGCTCTGGGGTCCCCAGCACAGGAAGGACATGGACCTGTTGAAGTGAGTCCAGAGGAGGTCACCAAGATGATCAGAGGGATGGAGCACCTCTGCTATGAGGAAAGAATAGCAGAGAGAGTTGGGATTGTTCAGCCTGGAGAAGAGAAGGCTTTGGGGTGACCTAATTGCGGCCTTCCAGTAACTGAAGGAAGAATACAAGTGAGGTGGAGAAAGACTTTTGACAGGAGCGTGCAGAGGCATGACGAGAGGAATGGCTTCGAACCGAAAAAGGGTAGGCTTAGATTAGATACTAAAATTTTTTTTAAAATCCTTTACTGTGAGGGTGGTGAGGCACTGGCACAGCTTGACCAGGGAGGCTGTGGATGCTCTATTCCTAGAAGTCTTCAAGGCCAGGTTGGATGGAGCTCTGAACAGCCTGGTCTAGTGAAAGGCATCCCTTCCCACTGCAGGGATGTTGAAACGACATGGTCTTTAATGTCCCTTCCAGCTCAAGCCATTCTACAACTCTGTGAGTTATGATATATCTGTGAATCTGCAAGAAGCATGTGTCACCCAGCTCAGCAAGGAATAAAAGCTTTTTCCTTCACATAATTCGTGAGGACAGGAAGGACCATCTGCCACTACTGCCCCAGTGACACATCAGTCTGCAGAAAGCCTGTCACCTGGTTGTGATGGCACACAGAGTCAAAGATGAATTCAGCCAGGGCACAGAGGACATCCCCCAGAGGGTGAGTGATTCAGCAGGGCATGTGTGTCTATGAGAAGTGTGAAAAACCAGTGAGAACCAGTGCCCCCCATGAAGCCCTCATTTCAGCAGGATTGCTTCACCAAGCACCAGCTGCTTATGTACAGTTCAGGAACCTAGGTTAGGGAAACCATATGCAATCAGGAATTAATTTCCACATAGGCAGGTGTTTTCAATGAAAAGTAATATTAGGCAAAGACTGATAATTATGGCTACTGTGCTGTTATAGCATGAGATGAGAAAATCAAGTATGGAGAAAAGATAGTAAAGGAAAAAACTTGTTAACAGTTGGCAAAAGTGTCTTGGAAGAAGTGGGAACAGGAAGAAGAAGTAAGCCTCAAGACCAGGCAGAAGTCTAGTGTTAACAGGTTTTAACATGGCATATTCTATCTTGGACTATGAGGGAAGCATGGCGACTTTTGTGATTGATATCCAGATAGGGTTGGTCATACTTGGAATGGATCATTCAGCATCCACCTCTTGCAGCGTTCAGTCTGGAAAGCATCTGCAAAGTCCTCAGAGAGTCCCTCTCCATAGCACAGCATGATGCATTTACTTCGGACTGGGCAGTGAACCTGATGCAAATCTGCACCTGTTGCTCAGGCAGGCCCAGAACCCAGCAGGGCTCTATTTGTGGAGAGGCACTGCATCTTACAGTTCAGCAGCCCTGCACTTTTCCTCCAGCAGGTGCTCATCCAAAGCACACACAAATCTACATGAAATGACTGAACTGATCCCACGGGTGAAAGCCTCCACAATTTCAAATGTGCTTTCCATATATTAGTCTTGATGGCTAACGTGAGCACTGTAAAGCTCCTGAGTTATCAGGTTTTTCTCTTCTTGTAGCTAAAGCTACTCAAGCAGATGGCTCTGTCTCACTCTTTATCAGCCTTGCAAGTTCCTCTTACATGGGCAAGTTTGTGAAGCAAGCACCTGGGGCATGGGGCCGCTGCCAAACAGCCTTGCTTGGGGTGCCTTTTGGGGAAAGGTCTCATTCTATGCATTGGAAGCACAAAATATGCAAGATCATTTTGCTTAGATGTTCTGGATCTGTGAACCAAGAGCTGAGGCGGGGAATGAAGAATGTGGAGGAATCCACCCTGCATCTGCCATGCCTCTGTGTCTGTGACTGCTGCCTGTGAGGTTTTCCTCATCATCCATCCCTGGGCTTTGCCAGCAGAGACCCAGCTGTCTGCAGCTACTGAGGGCCATGCAGTTCAGAGACAAGGATCAATGAGGGGAGGTGCTCTGATGGATTTCATGCTTACAAAGAAAAGGAATTTCACAGGAACATAAGGATCAGGGGGCAGTTGACTGTGGCAACTGAGAGCTGGTGGAGTTCAGAATTCTGAGAGGATGAACCATGGCAAAAAGAAGGATCATAACCCTGGTCTCCAGGAGAGCAGAGTTTGTTCAGATAGTTATGTAGCAGATTTGTATGGGATACAATTCTGGAGGGACTCTAAAGACTTCTTTTTAAAGGTCATCTTCTCTCAGCTAAAGAATGGTCCATCCTCATAAGCAGGTATAAAAGCAAAGGTGGCAGGAGGACTGCCACTCCTTTATAAACTCTAGCATAAAAAGGGACCAAACAGGCGGCAGAAGCTGGGACAGGTAACCCAGGAAAAATACAGGTACACTGCCTGAACATGCAAGGATGGGGTTAGGAAAGGCAGAGCCCACCTAGAGTTAAATTTTCATGTAGGGGAGATTCTGGCAACAAGGTCTTCAGCAGGTATATCGACAACAAAGGGAAGACTGGAAAAAATGTTTGTCTGCTGCTGAATGGGGCAGTGCACATGGTAACAAAGGACAACGTAGTTAATGGGCTGAGAGACTGAATGCTGCCTTCAACTTGGTCTTTACTGGTCTTGTCCTTCATCAGACCGAAGGCCTTGAGACCAGTGGGAAAGACTGGAACAAAAAAGACTGCCTTACTGGAGGAGGATCATGTAGGGAACCTGGGAATACACTGGGTGAAGACAAGTTGGATGCACCCATGAGTGCTGAGGGAGCTGATCAATGTCACTGAAAAGTTACTTTCCATTATCTTTCAAAAGTCAACTGGGAAAGGTTCGTGAGTACTGGTAGAGTGCAAATATCACTGTCTTCAAGGAAGGTGAGAAAGAGTTTATGGGAAACTACAGCCCAGGCAGCCTCATCTCAATCACAGGGAAGGTGATGGAGCATATAATCCTGAGAAACCTTTCTAAACACAAAAAGAGCAAGAAAGTGGCTGGGAATAGTCATCAGGGATTTGCAAAGAGGAAAAAGATGCTTGAGCTGGAAGCCTTCTGCAATGAAACTGACGAACAGGGGATGTTTATCTTGACTTTAGCAGGGCTTTTCACACTGGCTCTCATAACATCATTAATGATCTAGATGTTGGGGCAGAGGGAAGACTCAGTAACACTGCAGACAATACAAGGTTGGAATGAGTGGTTGACACAGGGAGTTGTGTGGGCATTCAAAGCGACATGACCTAACCAGGCTGGAGAAATGGGCTGGCAGGAATCTCACGAAGTTCAACAAGGGGAAGTGCAAAGTCTTGCACCTGGGGAGGGAAAGTTCCATGCACCAAAAGACTCTGGGAGTCAACCAGCTGAAAAGCAGATCTGCAGAGAAGGACAGTGGGGGACCCTGGTGGACAACAAGCTGACCGTGTTCCAATACTGAATAATTGCAGTAAAGAAGGTCAAGAACCTCCTGAGCTGTATTAACAGTGGTGTTGCCAGCAGGTCAAAGGATGTGACCCTGCCCTCTGCTCTACTTACAATTGTGCATAATCAATCAACAGAGCTGTAAAGAGTATGTGGGGGTCAGACGGGAGACCTCTAGAAGTCCCTTTCAACTCATCTGTTCTGTGATTCTGGCAAAACAAATGAGTAAGAAAGCACTTTTTAGTCTCTCCGTATAGAGCAGAAGAAATCGGTGTTCTGGTTCACATGGCAGTGTCTGTCCTATTAGCTTACCCATTGATTTTAACATAAAGCTCAGAAAAATGTGCTTGGCCCATAGCTCTCAGTGAAGTGACACAGCCACAGATTTCCATTGCTGTAATTGAAATGACACCACTGAAGTGGATGTGACTATAAAACAACTGATGATGTGCTACTTCGCCTGGAAAAAAAAAGCTACTAACTAACATCACTGGAAAACTGTGCTGATAAGTTTGAAAATCCTTCTAGTAAGAAACATAATTGAAAAGAATGCCAAAGCATGGCTAAAACTGCTTAATGAGATACATTCTGTCCCACTCTGTGGTATTTATTACCTTTGTCATCCACTGTATTATTATTAGACTCTGAAGGTCAGACTTCAAAGTCTTGCTTTAGGTTCTTTCATTTGCTCAAAATGGCCTGGTCTCAATGTCCTCTGCCAAATTTCTTCCTGCAGAGGGTTTATCAAGCATTTATGAAATTTATATTTGGCCTATGATTTTTCTTTTCTAGAACTGGGGGAGATATGAAACTCATCCAATTTTAATTAGTTCCTTAAATGGGTCATTATCACATCTGAAATATCTGAATGAGATTCTTGGAGCTGGCACATCTTCTCAGAGGGTAGCATATTCAGATGCTTTACATAACATAGTTACAAGGCAAGAGGGAGCTCTATAATTTTCCCCAAACTGGTGCAATGCAGAAGGATGTATATTAGCTGAGAATTCCCTGGGGATGCCCAGTGCAAACAAGTGCCTGTCATGTCCACGTGTTTCAAGGACATTTCTTTGCTAAGTACAGAGGGTATCAACAAAAGAGGCAGAGGCTTGGACTCATGCCTCACTTCAGAGGCTAAGACAAAGCTTCCCTGCCTTCCTCTGCAGTCACTGGGGAAGGAGAAGGAGGGTCTCCCCAGCCTGTCTGTGAGACACAGCCCAAGGCCCAGCCACCTCTTTGCAAAAATGACTACTCCTTGCCAGCCAATAACAGCAGGGAAGAAAGCCTGAAGGAAACAGGCCTGACAGCCTTTTCATGCTCCTCTTGCATGCAAACATGTGGTTTTCCTCCACTGCTTTTGGTCTTCTCATATGGTTTGGCCTTTCTTACCTTCCCGCTCTGGACACAGAAGTGACCTTCAGTGCCAGCCTCTACTGTGGGTCAGATTGCTTTTCAAAGTCCTTTTAAATACCACCAGGCAGTAAGCAAGCTACATCAACTATGGTGGCTTTACCACCATACCCCGTGATGTCCTTTGGGGGAGCTGGATCCTGGCATTCTTATTTCCACCCATATTGGATTCTCAGCTGTGCTGGCAAAAAGGATTGAAAATAAACAGGGAGAGAGTTTTGGTGCAGACGAGCATCCACGTCTTGGCTCCTGCCTGCTCATTTAAGTAAACAAACAGTGTGTGATCCCCTAATAATCTAAGTATATTCTACAAAGAACAAGTATTTTTTACTCATGACTGTTTATCTCATGTTTAGTTACTGGGTGGCAACCTCCAATATGAAATGCAAGGCTGCATACAGAGGAGAGTAAATAATCTGCCTGGAATGGTCCCCTGCAGCCCTCTGATAAAAGGAAACGGGAGCAGAGGTGCACTTTGACCAGCTGGAGTTTTGAATTGTGTTTGCAGAAGCTCAGGTTGCAGCCTGTGTAAAAGCTTTCCTTGCGTAGTGGTTAGACCAAGCATTAGCAGCTGCTGTTCACTGGTGTGTGTGGAATTAAAGCCAGAGTGACAAATAAAAAAAAAAACAAAACAGAAAGAGAAAACACATGGGACAAAGCAAGGAGCAAGGGCTGGTTGACGTTATCACTCAGCTGCAAACAGCAGAGCAGGGGAAGGGAGGGAGGGCTGTTTATCCCAGCTAATCCACCTTGCTACAGATTCAGAGGGTATCTGCTTTCCTTTTAACTCCAGTTCCCAGAACAGTGAAACAAGGAAGAGAACAAGTAGAAGGGACTTGGAGGTGGGCAAGGCAAATAAAATACAGTAATGGCAGTGAGCTAGGAGAGGAAACTGTAAAACACGTTCTCATGCAAAACAGATGGTTAGCTTTCCACCTTGAACAGTAATTATCTGTTTCGTCCAAAACAAGTTTAGTAGCATTCATGTTAGGGGTGGTATCACCTTCTGTTTTCTCCACCCTTACCTGCATTAGAATACACAAAACTCGGTAACAGCTAATCTTTCAAACCTGAATCCAGCCAAGCACTTAAACACAGGATGAAAATGAGGCTCATCATTAGTCCCACCAAAGCCAACAAGCTATTGATTTGATTAAATTTTAACAGGTACTTGAATGCTTTGCTAGACGGAGATCTCCCAGATGCTTTTACTTGCTAATTCCCCGAAGTGCTGAACAAACGATTCACCCAGCCCTCCTCCTAGGCAGAGTCTGCCTGCCAGCTGTGTTCTGGCTTGGCAGGCTCCCTATACACACAGGGCACTGCCCTCTCACCTCCTGCTCAGCCCAAGTGAGGCGAGCCAGGGTCCAAATACCAACGGGGCCTTGATTTGAGTGGAGATCAAGGAGCCTGTGCCGAGCTAAAATATTTAGGAGGATGGTACCTTCTGTCTTGCCAAGGATGCTGGAGATTGCAGCCTCTCCGTCTCCATGCCTGAGCCCCAGGGAGGGGCACATTAGCTACCAGGATGGAAATGTCATGGTAAAATGGTAATCTTTTTTCATGCAATAATCAAGGGAATTAAACACAGACCATTCTTTTCCTTAAGGACAGAATACATTTACCTGACTTCATATTCACTTTGTGTCACAAATTTTCAGTGACTCCTAAAACAGAAAGAGTAGATGTGGGTGCATCCTCTGTGGGTGTAAATTCGGGGCAGAGTCTCTGTTGTCAGAAGTCTCCACTGTAAAGTTGAGCCATGATGTAGAGTCATTATTTTTGTTACTCTGAGATATTTAATGCTCTCCTGCACTTGAAAAAAGGAGCATTTCTCAACCACAGAAAAATTATTGTAGGTGTGGACCAAAGCTGTAAGTTCCATTCATTCACACGGCTGCCTGCATGAAATGAAGAAGGTTATACAGCTCCCTTAAGCTATACATGCTCTGGGCTTCAAAGCATGTACAGGAAACACACCTATATAAATACACGGATTTCTGAAGCCTCAGGTTAAAAATTTAATACAAGGCTTATTGACTTGGTGCATTATGTTCAGTCTAGTAATTCTGTACCATGCTATGCAATTAAAAATGTCAAGTTGCTAGGGGAAATTTAAACTATCTTTCTCAAAGAAATACCGACACCATGACTCAGAATTGGCTTTGGGCATAGACAAAGTAGGGAAGAAGACTGCTGGAAGGCAAGTCTGTCATAGGTAGCAGTGCATGTACCATAGCTTTAAAAAATCCTTAAAGATGTGCTGAATTCTAGATGCTTTTAGTCAGGGCAAATGAATTAAATCTTAGAGTAGATGCCCTAACTGCTTGTCTCCAGTGACTGCACATGGAGTTGGGGCCTGGCAGTCTGGAAAAATTTCTCACCCCACCACTGAACTCAGGCACCTTAAGTTGCACTGCCTACATGCCTTGTAATGGGTGCAAAAAAAAAAGGCTGTCAGGGTGTGAGGGTGTGGTGAGCCATTTTTTGTAACTTTTTCAAGTAAGCAATCAAACAGAAGAAAATTCCTCAATTCATTGTGGTTTACTCTAAAACTTCTTAGAAAATCTAGATTGTTTCTCTCTTTGCCTATTAAACTTGATTAATATGGCCAAGCAGGTGCAAATGCGGCAGTAAATGTTTAAAAAGTACTGCTATCCTTCTCTCTGTTATTTTCCAAATTACTTTCTTCCTTTCTGACTGTATTACTCATTATATTGTATTTCAGAGACCATCAGTCTAAGTGCCTATGGCTCTCTGGGAGAGCTGCAGTTTAGGAAGCACCCAGTGTGTACAGACCCATTTGAGCAGTGAGATGAGGTGGGGCACTCCAGGTGTGAGCACCTCCAGGACTTCTCAGTGATAAAAATATACACACTGCTTGAAATGCTGATTGCAGTGCACAAGGCTTTCTGGCAGGGAAAAAAGCAGTCTTGGAACTGCTATTCATTTTTCACAGCTGTTGCTTCTCAAATCAGATGCTGTAAGGATTAAGAACGGGATCGAAGAAAGCACAGTGGGGCTTCAGACCTACCTTTGCACATCAACTCCATGATCTCTAACCTCAGTGTAGCTGGCTGCTGCTGAGCCATCATTCATCACAGTGCCTCCAGTTCCCTGCACCACCAGGTGCCAGTCTGAGATGAAAAGAAATCACAGCAAGTACAGTTTTTCTGCACTTACTGTGAACATGAGGAGGCATCAGGGCTGTAAAGAAACGTGAATAAAGACAGCTTCTTTACCTTTCTTCCTGTGAATTATATGGTGACTCAAAGTATTTTAGGGAAACACACAGAGAAAGAATAACCTTCAGGCAGACACGACTCAGCCCTTTGCTTGCAGAAAAAAATGCAACAAGGGGTTGCTTGATGTTGTTTTCCTGTCCAGACACGGTCGAGACCTGTTTGGACTGCCTTGTCCTATTGAAATAGCTGTGTGCTCTGCAGAGCAAAATAGTATTAATCTTCAGCACTACTAGAGTGCTTAACATTTTACCAGGGCTTCACAAATATAAACTGAACTGCAGTCATAGCATTGATACATGAAGTAGTAAGCTGACAGTGAGGTAAGACAGCAAGCCTTCTTCCCCTCTTACAGATTGATAACAGCCTCACTCAGAAATGACAGTGTCAAAACAAGTGTCCATGATCACAAATCTGGACAGTGGTCTGAATTCAGTGTACTGATGGGTTTTTTTGTAAAAGTCCCTCAGGAAAAAGAGAAGAAATATCACTTTCCATGGGTAAAATGACCTTGAAAAGCAGAAGCCTGCCAGGTGCAGAGGAATATGCCTCCCAAAGAGCTTGCAGGAACAAATCAGTCACAAGTGAAACAGAACTGAAAGGCAGGAAGGATGATAAGGGTCTATTTATATGGAAAGGTTTGATCCTGCTAAGATATATGGACATGGTGACCTCTGTGCACTGGGGCTGGGCTCTGCAAAGCATCCTGCGGCTCCTCCAGGCATTACCTGACAGCCCAGCTGCTCAGATGCAGTTGTCACAGGGGAGGGGTGCTGTCCACAGAAGTTGGATTCATCACCTGGTGTGCAGCAAGCCAGTAATTAAATACTCAAGAGAGACACTGATTATTTATTTCAGAGTTGTGCAAGCCTGAGTGCTCGGTGGAATTCCACAAACCAAGCACACCAACTATCAAAAATTTTTATTATTTATACATTTCAGCAAACAAAGGAATTAGTGTTCACTGGATACAAGTTGCATCATTCTCTTATTAATTAGTATTCTGTCTTCTGTTGGTTAATGATTCTCTCGCCTCTCATTCTCCTCAGTCCCCATGCTCAGTGTTTCTCTTCTTTTAGGTCAGTGGGTTTTTTGGGTTGGTGGTCAGTGAGTTGGTGAATCTGGCAGATCTCCCCCTGCCAGAATTACCTTTTACCCAGCTGGAGCTGCTTGCAGCACAGTTGCGGAGTTGGGTTTATTAGTTTCTGCCTTATCTTGGAAGTTCTGCCAGTTGTTTTTGTGGCCCATAAATTCTGCATTCTTTGTGCCCACTATCAGTAGGCATCTTTCTTCCCAAGCTTTGTTAACATCCCCCTAGGTCTGAGATCATGTCCAGCCCCAAACCTTAACAAGGCAATTCTACCAACAAGTAATTTGCTTTTCTAACACAAGGACATCACTCAGACCCTGTTAGCTGCTCTCTGTTTAATGGTTTAAATCTCCCTTCTTATTGATTGGGTTTGAAAGTATACAAAGATCAAGGATTAAAGAACACCCTTTCTTAAGAAAATTTTACATATTTCACATTTTACCACAATCCTGAAGAGCAGGATGGGGGTTAGACCAACTGTACCCATGTATGACAAAGACTGAGTCATCTGATGAGGGTAAACACCCTTCTGGAGTGTGTTATTTGGGGCGAACATAATAAGATACATTCTTTAGCCCTCCCTCAGTTGATTCACACCTGTAGAATAAATAGGATTGACATTGCTAATATTTGTTAGTTAAATACATTGGGACAATGTCTCTGTGTTAAGCTATGTAGTTAAATCTGTAAAGTTGAAAACTGACAGCTCTCTAAGGTGAGATGTTTCTGCTTTCATGATATAATCCATAGTAGTGATGCTGATGAATAATCTGTCAGAACACGTAAAAAGAGCCTAAATTCTGTGGCTTATTACTGGTTGCGATAGCTATTTGATGATTGTCTTAAAATTGAATGTTTATTAAAGGCTTCTTCTCTCCCTAACTTTTGGGGTCTACAAATTTTAAAGCTTTGCTGTAAGACCACTTGACTAAGGTGTCTCCAGTAGCTCTGAGGAAAGCACTGGACACAGAACAGGGTGGATGTTAATGTTACTGGAGTGTAGAGTTAAAATTGTTTTCCCTGTTTCTATAAGATTGAATTTTGCTGTAAGAACAGTGTAGCTTTTTGTTGTCAAGCATAAGACAAGGCATGCTGTTCAGATAGCAGGATGCCTATCCAGCACAAAAAAGCAGAAGGATAACATCTGCATTTTGCTAGGATCGGGGTTTAATCTGACACCACTGAGAATGTTGAACTAACCCTTTTTAAATTTGCTTGTTTGCACTGCAGATGGAATATTCTTGTGTTGATCCAGTTCAGATCTCTACAAGTAAATGCAGGATTCCTCAAGCAGTCATCAGGATCTGATGCCAGGCTCCTCATGAAATTAATCGCCAGTTCCTTGGGAGTTTCCAGACTGTTTTCTCTCATAGCAGGGCTGGACTGATAGGAAGTGAACAAGCAACAGCTCTTTATCTAAATCACTGAGCTGCTGCAGCGGCATGTGAGGGAATAGCCTTTGCTCAAATTAAACAAGCAGGCCCATTAAATTGGTAGATTTTCCTCTTTGGAGAAAAAAGCTGTTACTAAAGCTCTAAGTCACAAGGCTGCACTCTAGAAATGAGATAAGGCCACCATCTAGTCAGTGGGTTTGCCTTTCCTCCTGAGATATCACTGTGCTGCTGCTGTGAAAGCATAGGAAACCAGGTCATTTTTTAGCTAATTTCTCTCTTTGCTAGTTAAAACCCTCTCATGTAAGGCCACTTCAATTGACTTGCTGGAGCGTGCAATTGCTCCCTGGTAGGTTTTGTGAAGGAAATAGTGTTATCTGATAACACAAGCTATATCATAACATTAAATGCCATGTTTAAAAAGTTAATCCTCAGGTTAAGTGATTATGTGGAAATCTCAGCTCATTGAAATAACAAATATTAGCTTTGTCAGGCGTCACTGCTGTGGAGAAAGGCTTGAGAATAAGTACCCCAAACATCAAAACCATGAAATAAAAAAAACCAATTAAAATTAATTTGTACTTTAAAAAAGAAAAAACAGACAAACAAAAAACCCCCAAACGAAATCAACCAACCAAAAAAAAAAAAAGAAGACCCGAATTTCCATAAAAATTTCCTATTTTTATGTCTGTGTTCTTTCATTTTTAAAGAAACTTCTCAAAAGGCATTGGGGCTATGCCTAAAAACATTAAACATTTTTTTTCTGTTAATTCCCAACTAGTAAGTAAGTGTGTCACATCCTTTTTACACTGGTATTGCTACCATTTGTAAAGAGATTAGGTGTTGCACTTTGGACAAATATGCGCCAAAATGTTTAAAGTTTAATTTTCTTTTACATTTGTATACTTAAAAAATCAGTTTCAGTTATGCTTTATTCTCAAAACATTAATGTGCAGTTTCATTTCAGCCCAAATCCCTTTATTATCCTGCAAAGGCCTTTTGCAATTTACCACTATTTCCACTTTTGGAAAACATTTATTCTTGCTATGCAATTGTACTTTTTTCAGTGAACACATGAATATCTTTCTAGTACTGTTTCTTTTTACTGGGAAGCCTGAAGGAGGAGAGAATGACCATAATAAGAGGCAGTAGGGACACATCTGGGCTAAGTACAGTTTTTTTGGCAGCTGTTTACTCCTACTCCCTTTTGTCAGTTTAGCTGGTAGATATTCTGTCTTCAGTTTCAAATCTTTTATCCACACTGTAGAAATTACCTACTTCTTAAGTGAATTTATTACAAACCTTTTCCTCTGTGCTGCATTTTACTCTAGTCATTACCTGACTTGAATGTGCAAATTTTAACATGTTTTCCCTTTGTTTCTCCAGTCCTCTCCTGCAGCAGTTTTCACACATTCAACATCACCCAGCAGTAGCTGCCTACACACTTCAACGGGCCCATTATGAGGCTTAATTTACTGTAGCCAAACCAGCCTCTCTGGGACTCATGTATTAGCCTTAGGAGCTCTCTTCTTCTGGTACCTGGCATACAGGGGAAAGGAGGTGGAAATTTTTCACTTGGTGTTAAACTGCTGGTTAGTAACTTAGCAGGTTATCTGTGTCTAACAAGTCTGAGATGTACACTGACAGCTGTTTTTACACAACTGATACCTTGAGAAAAATACTTCTCATGGCTGCTTTGAGAACTGCCTGTACTTAGAAGAACTCTAAAGGTAAAAACAGTAATTAAATTTGTTCTACATGGGCATCGTACCAAGGAGTTTTGTTTTTTTACAGCCACCTCCAACAATAGGTAACAAGAGATCATGAGAGGTCAAAAGCATATCACCAAGTGCAAAACAAGATTAATCAATAATGGCGTATGACTGTCTGGGGAGGACCTTCCACTCATAAAATCCTGTAAAATTTGAACATAAATAACATGACATCAGCATCACTGACCTTCTGAGACAGAGAGTCACACTAGTGATGCTAATCTGTCCTAAGGATTTCTTGTTCTTTTCATCCCTTTCCCTTTGGTCTTACATAAAGACATTTATTCTAGGCAGGTCTCAATTACCTTTACCAGGTGTCTTCATGATGTTAGTGGCAATCTTACAAGAAGTATTTGGAGAATTTAAGACTTTCATAATGAACCATAGTATATTTGTGAAATATCTGTGCTGAAAACATGCTCTGGTTTATAGTGGAAATTGAAGCAGAAATTCTGCTATCTTTTGCTCAGTTGTGCATATGCTGTCCCTGCAGCAGGCCGGGATATATCTGCTGAGCTCTTTGAAAGTAAAGGATTTGCTATCCCTGAAAATGGCAGATTTTCCAAGTAAACTTGTTCAGGCAATTATCAGGACCAGCTTGAAATAACATGAAAAAAGGCCTCTTCCACAGAATTTCTTCTTCTTAACAACTACAGGCAGCCTCTCATTTCTTTGGATATCTCCTGCCTCTGTCCTCCAGTGATTCTTTCCAAGGGGGCTTCTTTCGCTATGCTCACTTCTACCTTTTGGAAGCATCACTTGGGCAGAACAGGAGGATTTCCTGCTTTTGTCTGGGGCTTCTGGCTTGCTCAGCATTCAGAAACCACTGAGACACTCCTTGGGGAGGAAGGTTATTCTTCAGAACCCATTCCAAAGTTTGCTTCTTTGGGAGTGTTGGGGGGTTGATTTAGTGTGTGGATTACGCACAGTACTCCCCAGATACATTAAGCCCATGAGGTGCACACTGCACTGAAGCCTGCAAAAGTATTTCTGTCAAGAAAATCCATCTATCCTAGTGGGCCCTGAAGTGACCTTCCCAAGAGTCAGTGGGCCATATGAAACCAGAAGTCATATCCTTAAGAGAACTCAAAGTCATCCTCAATGATCCATCACACTCCTTCTTCCAGCGGGTATTCATTAATAGCAAGGGTGTTCTCTTCCCTGTCATCCAGCTCTGCTGCACAGTTTCTTCCATGTTGCCACACTAGAAGAAAAGTGAGGGAAGCTATTTTATTTTCTTTTCCAAGAACAGTCCTTCAGGATATAAAATAGCTTTTTTTGCCAGTATTATCAGAAATGACACAGTTTGCAAAAGTCAGCAAGGACATTTTTCCAGCAGGTTGCCAATTGTTTCTAATTTGCAAGGCATCCAAAAATATTTCAACTACTGAACCTAGTTCAAATTTTTACACTCAAACCCTGTCACCTTTATAGATTTTAGAGGCAAATATCTGACAGGCTTAGGGCTGAAAACTGATATTGCCACTTTATTCATATTGTGCCCTTGCAGAGGGTGCCAAGGACTATAATATCAACAACTGACTGGCTCCATCCTCTTCACACCCTCCCTTTAGATAATTATATACATTGATAAGGTCCCCTCTCAGTCTTCTTGAAGCTGAACAGGCTTAGCTTCCTCAGCCTTTCCTCGTTGACAGTGATGCTCCAGTCCCCTACTTATCTTTGTTTCCTCCACTGCTTCAGGATTTCCATGTCTCTCTTGTGCTGAGGAACTGGACACAGCACTCCTGGTGTGGCCTCACCAGGGCTGAGCAGAGGGGCAGTATGACCTCCTTCAACTTGCTGGCAATGCTCTTCCTAATGCACCTTTGGCTTTCTTGGTCACCAGGACACATTGCTGGCTCATGGACAGCTTGTTGGCCACCAGGACCCCTCCTCCTCTTCTCCACGGAGCTGCTTCCCAGTAGGTTGGCCCTCAACCCATGCTGGTGCATGGGGTTATTCCTNAGGTTATCTGTGTCTAACAAGTCTGAGATGTACACTGACAGCTGTTTTTACACAACTGATACCTTGAGAAAAATACTTCTCATGGCTGCTTTGAGAACTGCCTGTACTTAGAAGAACTCTAAAGGTAAAAACAGTAATTAAATTTGTTCTACATGGGCATCGTACCAAGGAGTTTTGTTTTTTTACAGCCACCTCCAACAATAGGTAACAAGAGATCATGAGAGGTCAAAAGCATATCACCAAGTGCAAAACAAGATTAATCAATAATGGCGTATGACTGTCTGGGGAGGACCTTCCACTCATAAAATCCTGTAAAATTTGAACATAAATAACATGACATCAGCATCACTGACCTTCTGAGACAGAGAGTCACACTAGTGATGCTAATCTGTCCTAAGGATTTCTTGTTCTTTTCATCCCTTTCCCTTTGGTCTTACATAAAGACATTTATTCTAGGCAGGTCTCAATTACCTTTACCAGGTGTCTTCATGATGTTAGTGGCAATCTTACAAGAAGTATTTGGAGAATTTAAGACTTTCATAATGAACCATAGTATATTTGTGAAATATCTGTGCTGAAAACATGCTCTGGTTTATAGTGGAAATTGAAGCAGAAATTCTGCTATCTTTTGCTCAGTTGTGCATATGCTGTCCCTGCAGCAGGCCGGGATATATCTGCTGAGCTCTTTGAAAGTAAAGGATTTGCTATCCCTGAAAATGGCAGATTTTCCAAGTAAACTTGTTCAGGCAATTATCAGGACCAGCTTGAAATAACATGAAAAAAGGCCTCTTCCACAGAATTTCTTCTTCTTAACAACTACAGGCAGCCTCTCATTTCTTTGGATATCTCCTGCCTCTGTCCTCCAGTGATTCTTTCCAAGGGGGCTTCTTTCGCTATGCTCACTTCTACCTTTTGGAAGCATCACTTGGGCAGAACAGGAGGATTTCCTGCTTTTGTCTGGGGCTTCTGGCTTGCTCAGCATTCAGAAACCACTGAGACACTCCTTGGGGAGGAAGGTTATTCTTCAGAACCCATTCCAAAGTTTGCTTCTTTGGGAGTGTTGGGGGGTTGATTTAGTGTGTGGATTACGCACAGTACTCCCCAGATACATTAAGCCCATGAGGTGCACACTGCACTGAAGCCTGCAAAAGTATTTCTGTCAAGAAAATCCATCTATCCTAGTGGGCCCTGAAGTGACCTTCCCAAGAGTCAGTGGGCCATATGAAACCAGAAGTCATATCCTTAAGAGAACTCAAAGTCATCCTCAATGATCCATCACACTCCTTCTTCCAGCGGGTATTCATTAATAGCAAGGGTGTTCTCTTCCCTGTCATCCAGCTCTGCTGCACAGTTTCTTCCATGTTGCCACACTAGAAGAAAAGTGAGGGAAGCTATTTTATTTTCTTTTCCAAGAACAGTCCTTCAGGATATAAAATAGCTTTTTTTGCCAGTATTATCAGAAATGACACAGTTTGCAAAAGTCAGCAAGGACATTTTTCCAGCAGGTTGCCAATTGTTTCTAATTTGCAAGGCATCCAAAAATATTTCAACTACTGAACCTAGTTCAAATTTTTACACTCAAACCCTGTCACCTTTATAGATTTTAGAGGCAAATATCTGACAGGCTTAGGGCTGAAAACTGATATTGCCACTTTATTCATATTGTGCCCTTGCAGAGGGTGCCAAGGACTATAATATCAACAACTGACTGGCTCCATCCTCTTCACACCCTCCCTTTAGATAATTATATACATTGATAAGGTCCCCTCTCAGTCTTCTTGAAGCTGAACAGGCTTAGCTTCCTCAGCCTTTCCTCGTTGACAGTGATGCTCCAGTCCCCTACTTATCTTTGTTTCCTCCACTGCTTCAGGATTTCCATGTCTCTCTTGTGCTGAGGAACTGGACACAGCACTCCTGGTGTGGCCTCACCAGGGCTGAGCAGAGGGGCAGTATGACCTCCTTCAACTTGCTGGCAATGCTCTTCCTAATGCACCTTTGGCTTTCTTGGTCACCAGGACACATTGCTGGCTCATGGACAGCTTGTTGGCCACCAGGACCCCTCCTCCTCTTCTCCACGGAGCTGCTTCCCAGTAGGTTGGCCCTCAACCCATGCTGGTGCATGGGGTTATTCCTCCTCAAGTGTAGGATCTTGCACCTGCCTTTGTTAATTTCCTCATCATTATTTCACAGACATAAGGCTAAAGATCCCCTGGCAATGTGGCACCTCTCCCGCTCTGCAGTCCCGTGTATTTGACCAAGGTGGGCAGGCTGGCCAGAATGCCAGCATGAGAGGAGCACCACAGGGATGCACAGGAACCAGGTGGGTACCATATTCGAGCTATCCCTTCCAGAAAGCATATTCCCAGGCTGCCCCCACAGTCCCTCCATGGTGGCGACTGGGCAAAGACAAAAAGAGGCTTTACGCAGACACTGTCCCACAGAGTTTCACGGGCTGGTCGCAGTGTCATCTTCAGCTACTAAAACAAGCATGATTAACCTCAGTGAGGTGTCTGCAAAAACAAAAAAGCAGAAAAATGCCCTGGATTCTGGAGAGGTGATTAAATTGCGTACCCTGTAAGCTCTTATTATTATAATCGCTTTTGATATGCACTGTATAACATTCATCTGGCTTTCATCCCTACTTCTGTCTACTGTTTGTGGTTGAAGAAAAAGTGACATTTATTTTGAGCTAAAAGACAGCTTTGTCCCAGACCAGATGTCTCATTCACTATGCATATGTCAGCCCTGCAGGTACTACCTCTGACTCAAGAAACAGCAAGATTTTCAAATAACAATGCAATGTCAAGATATTACTTGGACAAAATAATAAAACACTTTCTCAGCTTCAGCCATAGCATGTTTTGAAGTTTGGTTTTTGGGATTTTTCCCACACCATGAGTTATACGTGCTTTCTCTTCCATCACTATAACTGAGAACAAGTCCCCTGACTTCAGAGGGAGGCTTCTGATCTATGCTATTAAGAGTGAAATTTTAAACTAGCACAAGGATATGCTGCATATTTGAGGGACTCGGCTGGTTTAACACTTTAATTCTTCAGGGACTGCCTTTAGATTTTCCTGTCTCTAATGCATTGAAAGAAAATCCAAGCTTTCAATGAGTCATTTAAGAATCTCAGCTTTTTGGGAAAAATTTTTACTTCAGGGTTTCACATGAGCATTATGTCACTTAGATGTAAACAGCAGAAAGTGTCCTTCCATATTTAATCCAGCTGCTACATCACACAACCTACCAATTGACTTCTCCCTTTCACCCACCACAAAAGAACTGTAACGTCTTCCTTCTTTTTATAACACCCATTTTGGAAACCTGTTGATTTTTTTTGAAGTGACAGCTCACTGTCACTTCAAATAGGGGTCCTTCTCAACTATCATTTGCAAGTGATCCATCTGTGTTTCCTTTCAAGTGGGTAAAATTTAGATTTTAAGATATGAAGAGTAGATTGCCCCAGTGGCTACTAATCACATACCTTTGCTTCATCTTAAGATGTGTGACTGTCATAAGAGGTAAATGATTGTGGTCTGGATCTATAAAAGTACCTAAAAAAGAACCTACATAGAACCAGGATTTTCATCACCAGAGAGACATACCCCGAAAAGCTGCCTTATCCCACAAGGACTATGAAAATTTTGGGTGTGCCATTTAGCTATACTTAAATATACGCCAAGTGCTGAATATGTCTTCGAAGGAAAACACTGTTCTTCATCCATGGGTGGCCAAATCCACCATCCAAGCTTCCCTCTGACAGATGGGAGCTCTGCACACTGCATCACTACCCCACCTAATATGCTTTGTTTGTGGGTAGCTGGGGACATCTTGGGCCGATTTCTGTCACAGGTCCAGAGAAAACCTCATCAACCTTGCACAAGCCAACAGTAGAGCTAGACCCACCAATGAGTGAGGAGAAGGACAGACAGGCTGCCACACTGCACTGTAAAAAACTTTGCTTGTGGATCTGAGGCATAGTATAAAACACAGTGGCCTTTTATAACTGTTTTACTGGCCCTGTGTTATATGGAATTTAATCTTTCTTTTTAAGGAGTTGCATATTCATAATTCACCCCAAGAGACTTATTAACAGGATCCTCAGTTATCCAGCCTCAGAGGTCAGTTGTAATAGCATGGCACCATTTTGTTTGGATGTAGCCTAAATGGTTAAAAGTGCTCATATGCTTGGTAGGGAAATAAGTTATAATGTACTCTTTACATCAACACAATTCCACTAATGCTTGAATATGGGTTGTGTTATCTAATCAGTCATCTATTTCTTCTAGTCACCAGGAAGAGAAAGTCTTGATATGAGGTGACAAACACTCACCCTTTGCCTACACTAGACACGATGAGGTCATAATCTTCTGGAGGTGCTTATTCTTCCTTGCTGACTTTAAGGGATGCCTGCTCTTCCAGAGCGTCTATTTCTCTGCTCTGGCAGCAAGGGGAGCTTAAACAACAAGTTGAGAGGGGGATGGCTGCAGCATGTGAAGTTTCATCTTTCCATGTGAGTCCTGTTGTCTATGCCTCACATCAGAGCTGTGTGACTGACCACAACAGCTCCCTGAGAGTGACCTGATGATATCTTTCCTCTAATGCACAAGTCATTTACTGAAAGTGTTACAACACCATAGGTAAGTTTACTGATATTTGCCCAAAAGGCTTTTTTGTGGCAATTTTCAATGCTGATTCCCAGATACAGCCTTTCTGCTGCAATATCTAGCTACAAAACAAGTTATAGGAAAAAAAAATCCTGAAGTTTTCTCATTGGAGAAGGGGAGTGCCAGCTGTGGAATGTCCATCATCTTGTCTTTGTCTCAGCGGCCACATGGAACTGAGTCGAGGTGGTGATCACCTTTTTTTGTGTAAATCACTCTCTCTTTTGTATGCTTTTGTTATTAATATTGTTGCTATTACTGGTCGTTTCTCATCCCATTGCTGTTTGCTTTCAGGAAATTGTTATCTCGACCCATAGCCTCTGCCTTTGTCTCTCTCTTGGAGGGAGGCGCAGGGAATGGGAGCATCTTATTTGGAGTTTAATTCCCACCTGGTTCTAAACCAGCCCAGTGCCATATCCAGGCTTGCAGCCATTTTAAGGCAGTTATCCTGCTCTTGCTAAAACTGCTCAAGGCAACAGTCTTCCTGCTAGCAAGAGACTGAAGAGGTGATCAAACAGTTTACAGTCAAATATAGGATAGTGCTTCAGTGCTGAAACTTTAAATAATTGGTCTTATAGTTATTCTGCTTTTCCAGATCCAAAATATTTTATAAATACATCCTTTCCAGGTCATATAAATCAGTGTCACACTCAGTGTGTCCAGTGATGAGGAAGGAACATCTGTTCGTTTGTTCAGTAGTCATCCAACCTGGCTTTTTCTCTTTAAAATAGAAAAGCGGTAGTATCATGACCACAGATTTCATGCAGTCTGTTCATATATTGTTGCATTTACAGTTAAATTTCCCTGACAAACAAATCATCACCATACAACCTACCACAAAACTCCAGTCATCTCTGTAAAACAATCTTCACAATTACAGTTACATTGGGCAGCAGCTGGCAAGGAAGGAAATTTAGACTGCTTACCAAATGAAAAAATTCAATCAGTACAATAGCAG